>CM060339.1:34224893-34229893 GCA_030674155.1 Stramonita haemastoma | reverse complement strand
TCTCTCCACCTCTCCCCAGTCTTCTCACTCTCACTTCCTCCACCAACCCCGGCCCCTAGGGCAGGGCATCAGAGACAGAGCAGTGGAGAGTCAGACCTCTCGGCTTTTTCGGATACTGTACTCAAACCCTCACCTCCCAAGGAACGCAGAAGGTTCTTGAGCGAGCCTGAAATTCTACCCGTGGAGGAACGATCTACCCGCAGCAGCAAGAGTCACGGGAAAACCAAAAAACCCGCGCGCCTGTCGGAAGATTCCCGGAGTGATATGAGCGATGATGTTTTCCCTCACACGGTGAGTCACAGAGGGCGGGAACGGCTGTATTCGGATACCATGGAGCGCGTGCTGTCTCGCTATTCCGAGCTCGGGTTGCGGGATGTACCGGAAGACGTCAGCGGTAAAGGGAGAGCATCCCGACTGCCTGTCAGCCATCATCACACTTCCGGTCATGCGCGCAACAGTTCCGGAAGTCGTGAGACAGGTTCCGGATATGTCATGCCGCCTAGAAAGTTGAAACCCATACTGAAACATCCGAGACACGATTCAGACACTGGGTCCTCGTCCTAATACAGACATGAAAAGAGTAAAACAATGAATAACAAAAAAACATAAGTAAAACAACAACAAACACCCCCCTTGTTGGCGAATGCAAAGACATTTTTACAGGGCGCAAAAACATCAACAAAACATAATAAACACCCCCTTTATTTGCAAATGCAAAGACATTTTTACGGGGTGCAAAAAAATGACACTTTAGACAGATCATGGTCTGTAAGTCTTCTACTCGTGTTTTACGATGCAATAACTGTACTAAACTAAAGAAAGAAACACATCTTACAGGAATCGTGTGACAAAATAAATAAATCAAAGACTTTACTTCATCACTTGTTGCTCGGGATGGTTAGTTACAAGTATTTAGAAAGTGTACAGATTTTCATGCCTTGACTACCCCTAAGCTTTTTGCTGGGTTTGTTACAATGGTTATTATTGTCAATACTACATAATGAGAGAAAAAATTGCAGCGGGTTTTTTTTCGGCTGTGACTATACTTGATCATTTCTTTTTTTTTTGCGTGCAATGCCCAGTAAGTGCCCTGCTTTAAACTTGATAATCAAAGAAATCACTTGTGATCATGAATCAAAATTTTGACCTTCCATTTCAAAATTTTCTTCTTCTTTTTTTTGTTTTTATTTTACATAACCGGCATATACTCAAACAACCTCAGATATGTGCAACATTTGTATGTCATGATTTATATGTTTCGTTTGAAGATTGAATTTGTCTGGCTTCTGTTTTCTTTATAGAATGCAAAATATTTTACAGGAAATCGTAAAAAAATGTATATTGCCATTTTTTTTAAAAGAAGAATTTGAATCACTTATCGTTTTTAATTGTGTGATATATATGTCTGAGACTTTTCAGGTCACCAAAGAAGTTTGGATTTAAAAAAGAAAAATTAAAGTGAAGTTGTTTTTTTTCCTTTTACGGAAACAGTGCAAAATGATCAAAATAAACTGTCTTCAAAAATCACAGTGGTACAATTTTTCATGTAGCATATTAATTTGTAATCTATTCATGATATTTTTTGTACTGTTTTTGTGTTGTACTGTGCTGTATTGTATTGTATTGTATTGTGTTGCATTGTTTTGCAAAGCATTGTATTATATTGCATTGTATTGTATATCACTTTCAGGTACCACAGATTTACTTCTGTGAAATCCTGGTTATGGTTGGACGGCCCACGATCACGCCTACTTTAGAGCCACCACCGAGACGCCTATTCAAAGGAATTTTTTCCCCAGCAGTTAAAATCAGTGCTAACTCCACTCCATCGAAAGTCCTTCGGATGAGACTATAAACCGAGGTCTCGTGTACGAACGCACACAGAACATCTTGTGTGTATGTTAAAACCTGCTTTTACTTTGGGAAAAGTAACCTTTCCGTGCTTTCATGTTTAGCTTTTGTTTTGCCGACACATCCTCTTGTGATGATGCCACTGCTGCAACAAAACTAAGATCTAAAAACGCATGCACACTAGTGTCAGGTTCAGCCATCATCCCCGAAGTCGGAATGCGGCTACTTTTGATGGTGGCTAAAAACAGTCGCCATGGCAACAATCTCACCATCAATGAACTTCGGAGCTGTAGCTGAGAAATGAAGAAAACGAAATAATGAAAATAATAATAATTAAAAATAAAGATTGGGTTGTCTTTCTGTGTATGTATTTTTGATAGTAGCAAGTCCAGCTGGTTTCGGATATTCAAATATAATTTCTGTGTTTCCTTTTGCAGTATATTCAGATTTGATGGCCGATAGGTTACGCACCATGGACAGTCGCAGGTTTAATCCTTTAATAAAATGATATTTTTCTCCGATACGCCAACCATTGAGTGTGACTGAGGATGATAGTCTTTATGATTGTAAACCTAAGTCCCCTGTTTGCAGCACGTAAAAGAACTCGAGGTAACAAGAGAGTTGTCCCTAGCGAAATTTTTGTGTGGAAGAAAGCTACTTTTCTGCAGAAACAAATCACATACATAACATACGCTGATAGTGTTTTTATTTTCTTCTGAAGACTGGGTGGCGCTGCTCTTGTAGCGTCTTGCCCTTCCAAGGAAGTGCAAACGAAATTTTACAGAAGAAATGATTGATGGCTGAATGTGATACACAATACAATACATTAATACACCTCAGTACATTCACGTAGTAGATATTTCATCAGCTACATATGTAATGCACGAGGGACACTACAAATGCTTGGTGTATATTTTCATTGCTCCTCAACACACCCCAAATCTGAGATAAAGGAAGGGTTCTTTAACGTTCATCGCTGACCTTTTTCATGCAGTATAATTATACGCAGAATTTAGCAAAACACTGGCATGAATGTACACCTCCCTTATCTACACAATGCTGACAAATTTGTTAACTGAAGCAATGTGTGCACGTATGTGTGTGTGTTTATGTGCGCGTGCACGCGCGCGCGCGCGCGTGTGTGTAAACTCTCTCACTCCCTGTCTCTTCTATCTCTATTAAAATTTTCTCAGTCTCTCTCTCCCCTCCCATAAACTCACAACACACACAACATACACACACACACACACATACACACACACATACACACACACACACACACACACCACACACACACACACACACACACCGTAACACACACACACACACACACACTCACACACACACACACACACACACACACACACACACAACATACACACACACGCACACACATACACACAGATTCTCTCTCTCTCTCTCTCTCTCTCTCTCTCTCTCTCTCTCTCTCTCTCTCTCTCTGAGGAATCATTTTTACTATTCTTATTCAGTTTTCAGGCAGAGCAGCTGGTTGGTTGGTATGCAAATTAAATTGCATGCTAGACAGCTGATTGGTCGGTTTATTGGTTCCTGTTTGAAAGTTCATTTTTTTTGCTTTCTTGTTATTTTTTCTTTTCAGTTTCTATAGCATTATTTCAGTGTTAAGCACCGTTTATTATAGATGACTCGTCATGTGTGCAATGGTCATCATTCATTCTACCAAAGGGCTTCGGTTGAACGGTTTTGGGGGAGTTCTCAGGTCACGTGACAGGTGCTTCAGATCATGTGATGGCCTTGTTTTTGGGGTCGATATTCATGCTATTCAAATTGATGTACAGTTATAGAGCCTTTGCCTTTTAGGATAATGATAATCTTGCCTGTCTGTTGATTTGTTTATAATGCATTGTTTTGGTATATACTCTTTTGTAGTTTGTATTTGTGTTTTATGTGCCAATTTAAGTCACCGTAGATTTCTCTGCGTTAAAATTTGGGCTGTTTTTACACTGGACAACCATAGCTACCACCCACTCCCCCCAGCGTCACCCATTCCTTTTTAAAAATCACTTCTGCATGTATTTGTTTCTCTTGCAGTGTGACTTTTTCTACAGAGTTTTTTCCAGGGACAACTCTGTTGTTGTCACGGATTCTTTTACGTGCACTCAATGCATGTTGCACACGATACCTCGGTTTATCGTCTCATTCGAAATACTAGCACAAAGACCACCACTTACGGTTAAGTTGTTGGGAGGCAAGTTTCGGGCGCAAACAGGGATCATATCAAACCCGGACTTTTGGTTTTCTACACAGGCGCGTTATCTCTAAATCACCGATGACCCTTTTGATGTCATGGTTGTTTTTATCAGTTTTTAGTGGGTTTGTAAAAATGATTCAGGCGTACATAACGTGTCCGCTGTAGACCATTTGATATATTGCAAGTGAAGAAATGACATTCGTATATGAAATATCTAGTTTTGGGTGATGTTTTTTAATTTAAACAATGATCCTTCTGCTGATGTTTGTAAACTTAGTATTCACTCCTATTATTCATGCCGAAGTCAGATGCGCTGGCACTGACTGACTTGTTAGGCGCTTAACGGCAGTGCAGCACATTTTCCCTCATATGATAAACAACAATGGCTGCTGTCTGATCGTTCGAAGAAGAAGAAGAAGATGAATTCTACCATCTCTTTTAATTTTTTTTTTTATAGATGCTATTTCTACATCAAAAGGATTTATCACGGTTATATATATATGTATATATATATATATATATATATATATAATATATATATATATATATATATATATATATATATATATATATATATATATATATATATATATATATATATATATATATGTGTGTTAAGAAGATGACATTTCTTGAAAAGAATTCTTTATGAATTTGTTGTTGCTGTCTTTTTTTTTCCATTAGTATATATACAGTTAAAAAAGACATTTGAGAACGCAACGTATATTTTTGGTTGTAGATTTGTTGCTGCTTGTGTACTTTTTTCATCATTCATGTTTAGTGTTTGTATTGCCGACACATCCTCTGGTGATGAAGCCACTGCTGCTATTACCTTTCTGCTTATTTCGATCTCTTCAGCACGTACAGCTATACTGGGAATCATTCTCACGTAACTTCAGTGTCCAAAGTCATGAATATT
>CM060339.1:34212393-34217393 GCA_030674155.1 Stramonita haemastoma | reverse complement strand
TTTTTCTTGAGTTGTTTATTTCATTTTGTTCTCTTGTTTGCTCCTTATCTATTAACGCTTTCTTCTCTTCCATAATCAAAATCTTTTATTGTGACTTCAGATTTTTGTTTTCTGATCGAGTGCATTTTTTAAAATTACCTTTTCATACATAGTGTCCTTATTCTTGGGTGTTATTTGGTATTGCGTAAAGTTTATTGTTTAGTATCTTCTCAATTTGATGTATCCCTGAAAAGGGCGGGGACTGGATGTAAAAAAGCACACAAGTGCTTATCTATTATCCTCGAATAAAATACTTTGCCTTGCCTTGCCTTGCCTTGCCTTGCCTTGCCTCCCTCCCTCCCTCCCTCCCTATTCACCTACCTATGTAATTACTTACCTACCTACTTACTACCTACTTATCTACCGACCTACCAACCAACCTACCTACCTCCCTATATACCTACCTGGCTACCTATCTACCTTCCCATACATACACACACAAACACGCGCGCTCGCTCACGTGCAGACAACGGACAATTGATTTCTACCTAAGGAATCAAGTACAAACAAGGATTTTCCTCCAATAAGGTAACGTTCCTTGTTTTCCAGATTCGTTCTCTCGTCTTTTTCTGATTACTTCTGCCTCTGTTTCTCGTTTCTCATTTTCCTGTCTCTGTCTCTTTATCTCTGTCTGTCTGTCTGTCTGTCTGTCTGTCTGTCTGTCTGTCTGTCTGTCTGTCTGTCTTTGTGCTTGCAGTATAAGAACCTAAGCTTCTGAAGCATACAGCAGGATAGGGACCACAACAGATCTGCTGCATACATGCGTTTCTGTTGTTGAGAGGTAGAGAGAAGGGTCCTACACCACAAGCAGATCATTTATTTATTTATTTATCATTTATTTTATTATTCTTTTATATGGAGGATAATGGAATAAGCACTCATGTGCTTTTTTACATCCAGTTCCCGTGTGTATGCAGTTTTGTAAATCGTGTCATCTGTTCCCACCGGCACACGATGGCCTACTCTTACGAAAAGCGGATCAGGATTTAACGTGTGCGCAAGATATTCTGTGTGCGTTCACACACGGGGCCTCGGTTTTTTAGTCTCATCCGAACGACTTTTGAGGGGAGTGGAGTCAGTACTGACGTTAACTCCAGGGGGAAAATCCCCTCGACCGGGAATCGAACTTCAGAGAAGAGACAAAGTAAAAGGGTATGTATGTATGTATGTATGTATGTATGTATGTATGTATGTATGTATGTATGTATGTATGTATGTATGTATGTATGTATGTATGTATGTATGTATGTATGTATGTATGTATGTATGTAGTCAGTCATTGGAATGAAACTATAAACTGAGGCTCTGTGTACGAATGCACGCAGAACATTTTGCACACACGTTCAAAACCCGTTCTGCCTTTCAGAAAAGCAGGTCATTGTGTGTTGGTAGGAGCGGATGGCAACAAAATAAAAAAAACTGGCATGCACACAGGTGTCGTGTTAAGACACCATCCCGGAGGAAAAATCAGATTCCCCAGGGTGGCTCTGGGCTGTATATGGCAACGTTCTGGCGGCTCCTGCGACGGTACTGGAACCATTCGTATCGGTCATTGCCTTTCCACTGGATCATTTCAGTGACGTGGAGAGGGGGGAGGTCTGCTGCATGGGTAACAGCTTGCCCTCCATACTTAGTTACCCAGGCTTTGCGCTCTACAGCCTAGAGTACAACTCCATAGTCTTCCGAGAGTGACGGATGCCTCCCTACTGTGTATGTGCCTATGTCTGTCTGTCTGCCCGTTTATCTGTCTGTCTGTCTGGCTGGCTGGCTGGCTCTCTCTCCCCCCCCCCTCCTCTCTCTCTCTCCCTCTCCCCTCTCTCTCTCCCTCTCTCCCCCCTCCCCCCTTTCTCTCCCTCCCTCCCCCACTCTCTCTGTCTCTGTCTCTCTGTCTGTCTGTCTCTGTCTATCTGTCTGTCTGTCTGTCTCTCTCTCTCTCTCTCTCTCCTCACTCATCTCTCTCTCAACAGTTACTCTATAAATCGCAAGACTATTGCAGCCTGTAAAAGTACATTTCAAACAAAAAAGCCAAATAAACCCAACAATTTCGACCAAGAATTTCTAAAGCTATTTTTGTCTAGCAAATATTAGTGGACAAACATAAGCGACAATGAAATTTCATTAACAGAGAAATAATCAATATTCTTTTTTAATTGTTATTCTGAGGTGAGGATATTGATTGTTACACTTCCGAACTGGGGTATGCAACATGATAGGGAAGCAAACTCACGCGTACAGCTAGACTTCTCCCGTAGCTCCTTGAGGAGTCCTTGTGGGCATTGAACTGAAGTTTTTTTTCAGGCAGTGTGTGTTCGTGGGAAAGCTAAACCTGGCGGAGCCTATTCCTCTCTAGATTGCATTGTGCATGCTGGGTATGTTGGCTTCATCCATCAGAGGTGGATTCTATGAAGAAAACTGCATGTGGTTTTGAAGCTGTGCAGAAGATGTTCTTCATGCGTTCACACACAAGATTTTTAGCTTTTCGTAAGAGTAGGCCATCGTGTGCCGGTGGGAACAAATGACATTTACAAAACTGCATACACACGGGGACTGTACGAAAAAAAGCACAAGAGTGCTTCTTCCATTATCCTCGATATAAAAAAATAAATCAAATCAAAATCAAGTTCACCCTTCACTTTCGACCATTCCGTAGTCCTGCAGACCAAGGGGGCACCACTGAAGATTTTGCAACCAGCTTCCTCCACTCACCGCGGTCCTATCCTAGACTTACCCACTAGCCTCATCTGAATCAGTGAATGCCTTTCAGGAGAATGGAGTCAGTACAGATGTTAGCCTTTAGAGGATGTTCCCCTTACTGGGGTATCTCTGTGTTGACTTGAACCTCACTTACTGTAAGATCGTGGTTCGGACCTCAGTCACTCTAAGATCGTGGTTATGACAATGTAACCGCATGGTTTATTCGCTCCTTTTCACTAAAAAAACCCCCTTCAGTCGTGTTTTGACTAAAGAGTTTTGTTGATCTTTATAATAATGATGCTGTCTTGATGTGTGTGTGTGTGTTGTGTGTGTGTGTGTGTGTGTGTGTGTGTGTGTGTGTGTGTGTGTGTGTGTTGTGTGTGTGTGTGTGTGTGTGTGTGTGTGTGTGTGTGTGTGTTAGTGTGTGTGTTAGTGTGTGTGTTAGTGTGTGTTAGTGTGTGTGTTAGTGTGAGTGTTAGTGTTAGGTTAGTGTTAGTGTGTGTGTGTGTATGTGTGACATCAAGAACTGTCAACTTTTTAAATGGGTGTTACTCTTTATAGGTAGGCATTCCTCAGTCTCGGAAGACTATGGAGTTGCCCTTTAGGCTCGAGAGCGCAAAGCCTGGGTAAGAAAGTATGAAGGGATAGCTGTTACCCATGCAGCAGACCCCCCCCCCCCCCCTCTCCACGTCGCTAGAATTGTCCATTGGAAAGGTAATGGCCCATACAAATGGTTCCAGTGCTGTCGCAGGAGCCACCAGAACGTTGCCATATACAGCCCCAAACCGCCCTGGGGACTCCAACTCCCCGGTTTTTTCCTCAGGGATGGTGTCTAAACACGACACCTGTGTTAGTGAAGGTTCTTCTTTATTTTGTTGCCATCCACTCCTACCGGCACACGATGGCTCACTGTTCCAAAAGGCATAACAGGTTTTTAACGTTTGCGAAAGATGTTCTGCGTGTGTTCACACACGGGGCCTCGGTTTATAGTCTCATCTGAATGACTTTACTCTCTCTCTCTCTCTCTCTCTCTCTCTCTCTCTCTCTCTCTCTCTCTCTCTCTCTCTCTCTCTCTCTCTCTCTCTCTCTCCTCTCTCTCTCTCTCTCTCTCTCTCTCTCTCTCTCTCCCTCTCTCTCTCTCTCATCTATCTATCATCTATCGATCGATCGATCGATCGATCGATCTATCTATTGATCTATCCAGCTACCTACCTACCTACCTACCTACCTACCTACCTACCTACCTACCTACCTACCTACCTACCTACCTACCTACCTATCCTATCTATCTATCTATCTATCTATCTATCTATCTATCTATCTATCTATCTATCTATCTATCTATCTATCTATCTATCTATCCCTTAGTCTTCCGACCGTGAGGGCACCCCTGAAGACTTGGCAACCAGATCCCTCCCTTCTTCTCTCTGTTCTGCCTTTCTCGAGGTTTCGTTGAGTTCTAGGCCTGTCCATTCGCTGATGTTGTCCTCCTATCTCTTCCTTGGTCTGTCTCTTTATCTTCTTCCCTGGACCGTGCCCTGTATGCTTTGTAGTTTTGAAATGCCAGTCACGATTTCTCAGTTATCTTATTCAGGTGATCTGGAGTCCTAAGCCTTCTGTGATCAATTCCAGTCAAAGGATGTACGCAATTGGACCTTCGAATTCACCATTCCTGCGCTGTCTTTTTTTTCATTAAAAGTAAAAACGTGGAACGCCTTGACGCATACACAAAAAGGGCAAGTCAATCAAGTCAAGGCAAAAACACTTTTAATCCCCTGAAGGGGCAATTACAATACTGAAAAAGGCATATTGTACAACATAACAAAGACCAAAATAGCTACATTCAATTTGTTCAGGCATTATAGTACTTCAAATAAAAAAATGTCACGAAAACCTCACACCACGGGGCGCGCACAAATGCACCACGCAAAAAGCACACATACCACACACCAATGATGGTACAATTTTTAAAAAAAACCATTGACTAAAAAGACATATGATCACATTTTTTACGCAATTTTTACGCACGCACTTCAAAAACCACGAAACATACATGCACGCACGCCCACAAACCCCACACACACACCCCCCAAAAAACACACACACCAACACACAACAACACAACCACACACACACACACAAAACACACACCACGCACACACACACAAAAACCCAAAGAACTTTGATTTTTGTAATTTTTTAAAAAAAAAAAAAAAAAAACACACAAAACGCACAGCGCCGACAACCACCCTCTCACTACAGCACAC
>CM060339.1:34198710-34212293 GCA_030674155.1 Stramonita haemastoma | reverse complement strand
AAAGGATGACTGGAGAATTTGAGGAGGGCTGTCTGGGGAGTTCGGCGCGACGTGGGACTGTGACGTCAATGGCTTCCGTGTCGACGAAAGCGGAGTTGATGTTGTGTTCGGAAAACTCTGTGGAAATATGACACGTATACATAAATGTATTTACTGCGTGCAGGTGCAAAATACAGATACACAGACAGACAAACAGACAGAGAGGCACACACACACACACACACACACACACACACACACACACACACACACACACACACACACAGACATACACAGACATACACAGACATACACACACACACGCACGCCGCACGCATACACACACGCATGCACGCACGCGCGCGCACACACACACACACACACACTATATAATATATATATATATATATATATTAATATAGTTTATAAGTTATAGTTATATATAATATAGTTATATATATAATATAGTTATATATATAAATAGTTATATATATATAGTTATATATATATATAGTTTATATATATATAGTTATATATATATAACTTATTTCGCCACAAGTCACACTTGAGATACTTGAGACATCTTTTCATGCAGACCCAGAACTTCCATTGAAAAGTGTTCACAGCCCTGTCGACACAAAGGCCATGCCAGGTCTGCTATCTTTTCTTTCTACTTTAGCAACTCCATTAAAAAAAATATATATATACCACTTTATGTCACAGCAGATTTCTCTGCGCGAAATTCGGACTGCTCTCTGCGGGGAGAGCGCGTCGTCACAAGTGCAGCGCCTACCCATTATTTTTTTTTCCCTTTTTCCTGTCTGCAACTGTATTTGTTTCCCTATCAGAGTGGCTTTTTTTCTACAGAATTTTGCCAGGGACAACCACTTTGTTGCCGTGGGTTCTTTTACGTGAGCCAAATAAAGATGTGCATCACACGGGACCTCGGTTTATCGTCTCAATCGAAAGACTAGCGCCAAGACCACCACTCATTGTCTAATGGATGGGGGAGTAATTTTGGGCGCAAACGGGATAACATCAACCTCATGTTCAACATCAACACACCTTAATTCATTATCCTCAGGTTAGGAAAAAAGGAATACAAAGAAGCATAACAAACACTTCAATGTACAAAAAACAAAACAGAAGAAAAACTCCAAATGCAATGAGCTAAAATAAGTGTTGACGGAACATTCTGTACCCACTCTGGTGTTTACAACATTACTTCATAATTTTTAGAACAAAAAATACCGTTAAAACGGTATATAAATAGGGAAAAAAAAGAATACTTCAAACATTCTCTTGAAAAAAGGCAGGCGAATGGACTGCTAAAGTAGAAAATAACCAAAACGAGATAATAAGGCTAAAAAAAAAAAGGGTAAAGGTAAAGGTGTCCCATAACCTGTGTGGTCGTAGGGGAGCGAGATGTCAAAGACCTCAGCTTCTCTAGGGGCCAGCATATTGAGGGCAGCGCCTATCTCCTCTCCCTCGCTGCTTTACCTTCCCTGTCTCTAAAGAGGGCAGGTACCCATTTACAGCTGGATGAACTGTGGGGACTGTACTGAAGCCAAGACGCGCAAACGGTCACCCATCTAAGTGGCTACCACACTCGACGCTGCGTAACTTGACATGGGGAAAGCGAGCGCTCTGACCAGTTAGCTATCCCGCCCCAATAAAGTACTGCTTTACATAATATAACAAGACCATGACGACAGAGCCTTACCAACGGTATCCTGTGCTTTAGGTGATTCAGACTCAATTCCCATTTTCCCTGAAACACAAAAAAATGAATGATACAACCAAGTCTTTCAACAAAAAAACCCTTAAAAATAGATGTTTAATTAGAAAAACTAGTCTTTCACGCGCAGAGATATAGAGAGAATTAAAAAAACAGAGGGTACAGAAACAGGCGGAAAAATAAATCCATTGTTATAACTATGGATAGTCATATGAACAAAACTGGTTGGAAATTTTAACTGATAAAGCAAGTCACTAACTACGTTTCACGTGTTCAATAGCTAGTTGCCTATCTAGCCTGAAATGTATTGCTAAAATCTGTCAGGTAATATATTGGCTTAAACTGACTTCACCTCCTCCCTCCAAAAGCAAAGACAAAACGAGGAACCCAAAATCAAATCAAACAATAAAATACAACAAAAGCTTACACCTCCCACTACACACACACACACACACACACACACACACACACATACACATCCTCTCAACTCACGTCCAGTCCATTTCCTCCGGACGAGGACAAAACCGATGATGATGAGGATGACGATGATGAGTACAGTGCCCAGGATGCCTCCTGCGATAGCCGCCGCTGAGATGGCGTCAGACTTGCGTGAGGACGACACAGAAGCGGGTAGCGGTACTACAACAAAACAACGACACAGATAGCACTCATTCTGTTGAAAAATTAACCACACCCATTTCTCTCTTAAGCACAGTAACAATGACAACAATCAAAGGTAAAGGTGTCCCATAACCTATGTGGTCGAAGGGGAGCGAGGTGTCAGAGACCTCAGCTTCTATGGGGCCAGCATATTGAGGGCGGCACCCATCTCCTCTCCCTCGCTGCTTTACCTTCCCTGACCCTAAAGAGGGCAGGTACCCATTTACAGCTGGGTGAACTGTACTGAAGCCAAGGCCCATAAACGGTCACCCATCCAATTGGCTACCACACTCGACGCTGCGTAACTAGCAAAGACATCAATACCAATGAATAAATGATGGAATGAATGATGGTATATTAAACACATAAATAAATCGCTACACCCAGAGACGAGACCTCAGTGTAAAAGATAGAGTGACAAGGATAGTGGTGGTGGGGGGGGGGGGGGTAGGGGGGGGGCGTTTTTTTTTTTTAAAAAGAGGAGATTTTAAAAATAAAATGGAGAGAGGAGATAGGGAGTGGGATGTGGAGTTAAATATGAATTTCGCGCGCACGCACGCACGTACACATGCACGCACGCACGCACGAACGCACGAACGCACGCACACACGCCCCACACACACACGCACACACACATGATGGAATGAATGATGGTATATTAAACACATAAATAAATCGCTACACCCAGAGACGAGACCTCAGTGTAAAAGATAGAGTGACAAGGATAGTGGTGGGGGGGGGGGGGGGTAGGGGGTGTGTGAACGTGTGTGTGCATGTGTGTGTGTGCATGCGTGCCTGCAAGCCTGCATCAAACATACAGCCCATGTATAATGTTCTATATAATTACAAATGTGTTTGTGCAGGTGTCCAAATGTTAAATGCAGTGTTCCCATTGATGATAAAATGATTGCCTCAAATCTTTTCTGTGCATACCTCTCGTCATCTCTCTCTCTCTCTCTCTCTTCTCTCTCTCTCTCTCCTCTCTCTCTCTCCTCTCTCTCTCTCCATACTTTCACCCAGCCCCCCCAGCCCCCCCCCCCCCCCAGCCCCCACCCCCCCCCCCCCCCCCCCCCCGCCTTTTTTTTTTTTTTTTTTTTTTTTCCCCCCCAACACCAAATGTTGATCAATGTCATGCTGCAGTGTGTATCTCATTTGAGTGGATAAATTGCCTTCTACATCTAGCAGGTATATCGGATCCAGAGACTCTTGCAACAAGGCAGTTGTTGCCTTGGGCTAGTGTGGATTGAAGTTTTTGAACCAACTCTGCCATACTATATTTTCGTTTGCTTTTCATCTATTATTATTATTCGTCACTGTATCTCTTTGTGTTTAGTATCATATTAATATTTAGTGTGTGATTGGTTATACTGATTTAGCAAAAATTGTTGTATCTTAGTTTTTTTAAAAATATTTTTCCCAATTTATATGTTTTATTATTTTTTATGACTGTAGTATATGATCTATGTAAAAATAGGATTGGATTTAAAAAGTTGTTTATTATAACACATTCATTCCTTACAGATTTTGATTTGTGTTTATATTTTAGTTTTCGAAATTGAACTATAGCTTATTTTGTTTAAAAATTTGATAATCAAATCTCTTATTTTGATAGATCTTACATACATACATACATATATATATATAATCAATCTTAACATGTCTCTAACTTTAGACAAGTGGCCCACAAAGCAAGGCCTCCGTGTAGGCTACCTGAATATCAACAATGCAACAAACAAAAAAGATGATATTTCGACCATACTGCACAATGATGAGAATCAATTTCATTTGTTTTGCCTTGCTGAATCTCGACTCTCACCACACGTAACTGACACAAGCATGAATATTCCAGGATATCAGATTTTTCGACAGGATCCACACAAGCCCAAGTCCACTGGGTTATTAACATATTTCGCTTCTTCACTGAGTTGCAAAAGATTATACAACTTTGATGTTTATGACATTGAATCAATTTGGGTTGAAATAAAATTAAAACACAATAATCCAATATTAATAGGATTCATATACAGAAATCCTTCGGAAACCACAGAATGGTTTGAAAAATTCAACTCTTTTATGGATGAAGTGACATTTTTAAACTATGAAACAATTATTCTTGGGGATTTTAACATTGACTTATTAAAACCCAAGCCTAAATGGAGTCACAACATTACTATGCATGGCCTGGAACAACTAATAGACAAACCAACTCGGATAACAGATAACTCTAGAACTTTGATAGATCATATCTATACTACTACAAAACAAAACATAACAGAAGTATGTGCCCCCTCCTGTGGATGCAGTGATCACAATGCTGTGTGTTTTACTTGGTTTAAACATCATGTCAAAATTCCCAAAGTAGGACATAAAACCATCTTTTACAGAAAATTTAATAACTTCAACGAACAAGACTTTCTTTCAGACTTGATAAATTCGCCATTCCAAGACATATATCAAATCAGAGACCCCAATGAAGCTGCAGAATTCTGGATTACCACATTTATTTCAGTGTATGATAGGCATGCCCCCTTCATCAAAAAAAGAGTTAAAGAAAAAATAAAACCTCCTTGGATAACAAAAGACATAGAGTCAGAAATGCGCTTAAGAGACTATTTGAAAACCCATGGTACAAAAGAAGAATTTAAAATGCAAAGAAACAAAGTAACTTCACTAAAACGGAGATCAAAACGTGATTACTTTCAAAAACTGTTAATCACAACTACCGACTCTCGCCAGGTATGGAAAGCCATCAATATTTTATGTAATAGACCTATATCAAAAAGCCAAAAGACAGTTAAAGACATAACAGCTGATGAACTGAACACCCATTTCTCAAACATTGCTACTAAAATCATATCATGTGATAAGTCAAATGAAAATGATCTCCAATACTTAGAACAATATATTGAATCAAAAGAAATTAAATTCCCGGTTGAATTATTGCCAATGACAATTAAAGACGTGTTGGAAAGTCTATCTCTCAAAAAAAATTCCAGAACACGTGACCTTGACAATCTGGATGGAAAAATATTGAAACTTTCTGGTCCTATTATAGCTGAAACACTGACATATCTATATAACTTGTGTATAGATAAAAGCAACATTCCTCTCATATTTAAAAAGGCAAAAGTCATACCAGTCCACAAATCAGGAGATTCTTCTTGTCCTTCAAATTACAGACCAATTTTAATCCTATCGGTCTTATCCAAACCCATTGAAAAACATATCCAAAAATCTTTATATTCCTACTTTGTTAACAACAACCTAATAAATGAAGATCAGTCAGGCTTTCGTAAAAACTATTCTTGTCACACAGCTCTAACTCAACTTACAGACAGTCTCTTACACAACATAAATGAAAATAACTATACAGGCCTAATTTTTGTTGACTTTGAAAAAGCATTTGATGTAATTAATCACTCCTTGCTAGTGCGTAAACTTCACCTATACAAACTAACACCTGAAATAATCAATCTTTTAAAAAGTTTTTTGTTAGATAGACAGCAGCTGGTAACTGCAAATAATCAAACATCAGAATTAGTATCTATTAAATATGGAGTACCACAAGGATCAATATTGGGTCCTCTTTTGTTCTCAATATATGTAAATGACTTACCCTTATTTCTAGATTGTAGCTGTGAAATGTTTGCTGATGACACATCCCTCTATTGTAGTGATACTGACCCCCACAGACTAACACTCAAACTTCAAAACAATATCAACAAATTGATTACTTGGACTCAGTTAAACCATATGTCCTTAAATGCTCAAAAAACTAAAAGTATGTACGTACTAGCAAGACAAAAGAGGCAGAAAATAAAAAGTAAATTTCAACCTCTGTTGATAGATCAAAAAATCATTGAAGAAGTTGACTCACACAAAATTCTGGGTGTAATTATCGACAATAATCTTACTTGGACTGACCATGTGATGGCACAAGGAAAACGTCTTACAAACAAGGTACGTCAGCTATCAAAAATAAAACACTTTCTAGATAGTCATTCACGCAAACTCTTTTTTTGTGGACACATCTTGCCTATATTTGACTATGCCTCATCTCTTTGGGACAACTGCAGTGAAACTAATTTGAAATTCATCCATCGATTATATAAAAGAGCACTAAAACTTGTCCTATTAAAATCAAGCTCCCTAACCATCAATGATTATAAGCTAACAAATATTCTTACATTTCAAAACAGGCTTTATCTCAATAAAGCTCTATTTGTACAAAAAGTTGTCAATGGAAATGCCCCTCCCAAGATCACCAATAGATTCAAAATTAATGAGCACAGGCACAACCATCTACTAACATTTCCCAGACCCAGAAACAATCTTTACAAAACAAGCTTCCTATATTCAGGTAGTGATTTATGGAACAAGCTCCCAAAATATTTAAAATGTATCAAAAATAAAAATCAGTTCAAAAATCAGTTGAAAAATCACTTAATGCGCTTATGCAAAAATGTTTAAGAACTACACATCAATCCAATCAACCATACTTAGAACAGACTAAAGATATTGATACTCTCTGCTAACCCAAAAAAATCCTTCACGTGTGGGTCACTGTGACTGAAAAACCTACATTTTTGCTTGCTATATATGTATGTGGAAGGGGGAAAAGGTGGAGAAAGGGTTTTTTTTTTTTTTTTTTAATATAATTTAATTTTGAACAGGATAGGGAATAAGTGATGTATGTAAACATGTGTATATTCTGCAAATTCACAAGGAGAAAACCAAACCACTGATTGATGACTAGATTTGAATTATTTTTTTCTATGCATTTTTTTTTCTTTCACTTGCCCAGTTTAATAGTTTCAGGATAAAAAAAAATTTTAAATATTATTTTATTAATTACACTAATGGGACTATTAGCACTATTATATTTATATTATTTTGATAAGTGGAAAAGCCTTACTTTTTTGTTCTGGTTGTTGTTGTGTAGGTTTTTTCTTGTTGTTTTTTTTTTTTTTTTTTTAATGTTTGTTTGTTTGTTTTTTTGTTCATATGTGTAGGGGGTTTTATTTATGAATATAATCATAAATCATTATTATAATTCTTCTGTTTGCTGTTTGTGTTTTCCCCCTTCCTCCTTGATACCCCCTCCCCACCCGTTCCCACCCCCCCCCTCCAATTTTTTTCTTTTTTGAGTGTTTGGGGTTTTTTGTGTGTGTGTGTGTTTTTTTTTTGGGGGGGGGGGTTGTTTGTTTGCTTGTTTTTTGTTTGTTTTTTGCTTTAGTTTTGTCTTGTTTGGTTTTTTTTTTTTCGTTTATTATGTTTGTTTGGTTGTCTGTTGCTTTTGTTTGTTTGTTAGTTTTTTTGTTAGTTTGAATGTTTGTTAGTGTATATGTTATTTCCTCTCAGTGGAGATTGGTATATCATATGTATTGTTGCGTTTGTCTTTCGTGTTTTTTGTTGTTGTTTATTTTGTTTTGTTTTGTTTTTTTTCTTTTCTTCCTCATAACATATAAGTATGAATTGAAGTGTGGAGATAATGTAATCAGACATAAGTTGCTTATTGACATTTCATGGATTTTTTTTTTTTTTAAAGTCTTAATAATGGTTGATGATATTGTAACTGATATAAGCTGTTTGACACCATATGATTTTTAAAAAAACAAACAATTTTAAATGTGTGCATGCCCATATGTTTATTATGTTATTCCACTCAGTGGTGATGGGTATAATTGTATGGTATTGTTGCTTTAGTTGTTTTTTCTTTTCTTCCTTCTAATATATAATCCGTGTGGATTGGTTTTTTGATGTTTTGGTTTGATTGTTTGTTTTTTGGTGTGTTTTTATGTGTTTTTTGTTTGTTTGTTTGTTTTTTGCTTTTCCTTTGTTTGATTGTATGTTTGTTAGCGTATATGTTATTTCCTCTCAGTGATGATGGGTATTATTATAAGGTATTGATGTGTTTGTTGTTTTTTCCTTATCTTCTTTTAAAAATATAAAGTATGAATTGAAGTATAGAGATATTGTAATCTGACATAAATTGCTTATAGAATTTTTTTATTTTACTTATTTATTTTTTATTTTATTTTTATTATTATTTTTTTTTGTGTGTGTGTATTTATTTTTTATTTTTTATTATTATCATTATTATTATTTAGTCTTAAATAATGTTTTTTGGTTACATTGTAATTGATATAAGCTGTTTTGTGAGTGTGTGTGTGTGTGTGTGTGTGTGTGTGTGTGTGTGTGTGTGTGTGTGTGTGTGTGTGTGTGTGTGTGTGTGTGTGTGTGTGTGTGTGTGTGTGTTTTGGACACTATATGATTTTTAAAAAGACTTTAAATGTGTGCATGTACCTACGAGTATACGAGCTGAGTGGATGAACACAAACCGTGTGTGTGTGTGTGTGTGTGTGTGTGTGTGTGTGTGTGTGTGTGTGTGTGTGTGTGTGTGTGTGTGTGTGTGTGTGTATGTTTAGGTGTACGGGTGTGTGTGTGTGTGTGTGTGTGTGGGTGTGGGTGTGTGGGTGTATGTGCATATGTGTGTATGGCTTTTGAGTAGATTAAAAAAATATATATATATTTATTTATTTATTTTATTTATTTATTTATTTTTTTTTCTCTTTTGGTTGTTGTTACAGTAGTTGCTTGTATTATTTATAGGCATAGTTTATTTTAAAGTTGTTGAAATCATGTTAGCAAATTAATGTTGGTGAAATGTTTGTTGTTGTTTTATTTGTTTGTTTGCTTTTTCCCCTTTTCTTTCTTTTGTTGGCTTATTGTTTGCTAGGGATTTTCTGCTTTGTTTTTTGTTGGCCTTTTGTTTTGTTTTGGATTTGATTTTTGCTATTGTTTTGATTTTTTTCATTTCTTTTCTTTTCTTTAGATAGATGGCTTGATGGAAAAAAGCAGATTGCTGCTTACTCAATGTACCATCTGGAAATAAAAATTTGATTGATTGATTGATTGACACACACACACACACACACACACACACACACACACACACACACACACACACACACACACACACACACTCACTCACTCACACACACACCCGCACACCCGCCCGCAGAGTCCCTTATTCACAATTTAAATGTATAAAATCTCCTCCCACTTTCTATCGGCTATGCATGGTGCTGTAAATTTACCTAAAGTAATGTGTCTGGCAGGTGTTTAAAAAAATATTTCCAATAGTTGACAACGATAACGGTGACTGTAATGACATTTATGTAGCTAAATAGTTACTGTACCTACTGGCATGCACAAAATAATGATACATTTTGACCAGACATCACCAACATCAATAGTACAATATTTTTTATGTGTGCTGAATTAATGATTGCTCACTTATTTCTTCTTCCACTTTGAAATGGAAGTCATAGCTGCCCAAGCCGTTGCCCACGGAAACAGCATAGACACCCAGCTGTTGTGACGTCACGCGTCTCGGAGTGATCTTGCAGAGGGCCATATAACCCACGTCCTTGACCCTCCGACAGGAAGTGACGAAAAGACGAGCACTCTGGGAGACAAAAAAACATAGACGAAATGAAGAGTCAGGGCAACACGTACGCCATTAATGCACAGTTATATAAGATATCTAAAGCTTAAGACGATGAAAGTGATCATGATTTTTGCAAAACTAAATAATTATTGTAAGCCTACTGGCATGTACAATTAATATATTTTGACCAGACATCGCCAACATCGATATTGCTATATTTTCATGTGTGCAAAATTCATGATTTAAAGTACTCTGGACTTGTCTCGCCTGAGATACAAACGTTCAGAGTTTAAGAATGATAACAGCACTGAACATTATCATAAAGAAGACAAACACTCCGTCCACCAGTGGTCATTTTTTCGAGCATAATATAAGCTTTAAGCTTGCTCCTGCTCTGCTGTCGATGGTTGTTGTTCATACATATGTATGATATGCTTTTTTTTCTCCAAAAACCTGTCTAAAAAATAAACTGAAGCTAAGGCCAGCAAACCATCACCCATCAGTGATCGGTAGTCTAGTTGGTAACGCGCCTTGCCTAGAAAGCAAAAAGTCCGGGTCGGAGTGTGCGGTGGTTTAAACCCCGTTTGGGCCCAAAACTTTTCCCCCATCCATTAGACCCTGAGTGGTGGTCTGGGCGCTAGTCTTTCGGATGAGACGATAAACCGAGGCCCCGTGAGAAAGAAAATGGGTAGGCGCTGCACTTGTGGCGACGCACTCTCCCCGGGTAGAGCAGCCCGAATTTCACGCAGAGAAATCTGCTGTGACATAAAGTGGTACAAAATACAAATCTACTTTGGTAACCACGCTCAGTGCTTCCTTAACACTAATCTTGAGAAAAAGCGAGAGCTCTAACCACTGAGCTAACCCCCCCTCCCCCCAACCCCCAACCCCCACCCGCCCCCTCCTTGTCTCTATCCACTGTAAACCACCTGTAAACTGGGTGTCAAGGCTCCCGTGGCGGCGGTGGTGGCGTTGACGATGGTGTAGACACTGGTGTCGGGGACTGGATTGGACACCAGCCTGAAGGTCAGGCCGTGCCGGGTCATCACTGGAGGGGTCTGCCGGTTCCTCCTCTCCTCGCTGATGTTCTCTGCCCGGGCCCCGCCTGTATGTAGTGAAGAAACATTTGATTTGATTTGATGTGATTTATTCTTTTATATCGAGGATAATGGAATAAGCACTCTTGTGCTTTTATTTCATCCAGTCCCCGTGTGTAAGCAGTTTTGTAAATGTCATCTGTTCCCACCGGCACACGATGGCCTACTCTTACGAAAAGCGGAACAGGATTTAACGTGTGTGCAAGTTGTTCTGCGTGTGTTCGCACACGAGGCCTCGGTTTATAGTCTCATCCGAAGGACTTGTGGGGAGAGTGGAGTCTGCACTGATGTTAACACCAGGAGAAAAATCTCCTTGACGGGACTCGAACCCGGGTCGTCAAATTGCCAGCGCAATGTTCTGACCACTAGGCTATCGGTCCCCCCCGAGATGATAGGCAGAAAATACTGAAGATGTTTATTTATTTATTATTTATGTTATTTATTTTTCATTCATGTTATTTATTTATTGTCTTATTTTATTCTTTTATATCGAGAATCATGGAATAAGTACTCATGTGGGTTTTTTTAATCTCTAGTCCAGTCCCTGTGTGTATGCAGTTTTGTAAATTTTGTCATCTGTTCCCCAGCGGGAACACAATGGCCTACTCTTACCAAGCTGTCAAAGAGATAGAGCAAGAATACAAGCGCAAGAAAAATAAATACAAGTGCACGCATGTATACATACAGCACCAGAACACAAACACACACACATGCGCGCGCATGCACGCACACACGCACGCATACACAAATACACACGCATGCACACACACATACATATACATACACACGCACGCACGCACATACAAACACACACACACACACACCACACACACACACACACACACACACACACACACACACACACACACACACACACACACACACACACACACAATCGCACATTGCTAATCTATGTACCATCTGAAAATAAAAAAAATTAACTTAGAATTGAATTTGACTTTCACGCACGCGCACACACACACACACACACACACACACACACACACACACACACAAGCGCGCACGCACGCACACACACACACACACACACACACACACACACACACACACACACACACACACACACACACACACACACACACACACACACAAAATTGTGTGCCGGTGGGAACAGATAACAAAATTTACAAAACTGCATACACATGGGGACAGGATGCAAAAAAAGGACATGAGTGCTTATTCAATTATCCTCAATATAAAAGAATAATTTAAAAAGCAATATTAAAACACACGTTGATGTAGACAAAATTTATGGATTAAAAATTAGATAGTACACACTTGAGAGAGGGACAGACAGACATAGACAACGAGAGAGAGAGAGAGAGAGAGAGAGAGAGAGAGAGAGAGAGAGAGAGAGAGAGAGAGAGAGAGAGAGAGAGAGAGAGAGAGAGGGGTGGGGGGGGGAAGGAGGGGGCATTTAGAACCTAAAAGAAAAAAGTTAATACAAATGTAGAAACCAAACGATTATTTTGAAATCACAACTAAACGATTCAAACTACCTCAAAAAGAAAACAAAACCTTTGCCCCTAAAAACAAACAAACAAAAACAAAAAAAGCAGACTCACACAACACCGCCATGGAGAGAAGCTTCTGATCCAGGATGCGAGCCAGCCCGTTGTTCACACTACAGATGTACACTCCCGTCATCTCACACCTGATGTCATTTAACGTCATCGATGACGTTGTGACGTCAGGCTCCATGCTCAGCACCCCGTCACCTCCCATTCTGGAAAGGCTGATGTTAGGGTGAGGGCGTCCTTCTGCGGAACAGGTCAGAGTGACGCTTTTGACGTCATTCTCCGTCACCGTCAGTGGTGCACTGATGTCATTCCCTGTCCCCGTCAGTGGTGCCGTGACGCCGAGGAAAGTGAAGTTGGTGACAGACGCTTTGTCTGTGTGTCACACACACATACACACGCACGCACACATACGCGCACACACCCACGCACGCGCGCGCGCACACACAGACACACACACACACGCACGCACGCACACACGCACACACGCACGCACGCACACTCGCACGCACGCACGCACACACACACACACCCCACACACACACACACACACACACACACACACACACACACACACACACACATAAAATTATTTAAGTTGGGGGAGAGATCCGAACGTAGTGGGTTAAACTGTTGGCTAGAATGCAGCTAGCATTTGATGAAATTTTGAATAGAAAAATAACTAGATAAATAAATAATTTTAAATATGTATGCCAAGTAAAGAAACCTGTTAATACAGAAACTTTTTACAAGCCAAATTCTTTTAATTCACATAGGGGCATCTCAATATTTGCATCTAGCAACATTTGTTCTAAAAAAATTTTTTAAACCGCATGGTTTGGGCCACTTTTTGGACCCATGTCCCACCTTGATTGATTCAACATTATGTGTTTTCTCTCCCACAGTCCTAGTAGATTGTCGGAGGTACCACTGAATATCTTGCAACCATATTCCCCCACTCCATTAAACGAAAACTAACACCAAAGGTGTTACCATAACCTATGTGGTCGAAGGAGAGCGAGGCATCAGAGACCTCAGCTTCTCTAGAGGCCAGAATAGTGAGGGTGGCGCATATTTCCTCTCCCTCGCTGCTTTAAAGGTAAAGGTAAAGGTGTCCC
>CM060339.1:34184642-34186110 GCA_030674155.1 Stramonita haemastoma | reverse complement strand
TGTAATCCCTGATTAGGGTGGGGACTTGATTTTAAAAAGCACATGAGCGCTTATTCATTATCCTCGAAATCAAAGATTTTGCCTTGCCTTGCCTTGTCTTGCTTTGCCTTGCCTTACACTTAAAAGTATAGCTGTCTGTCAAACCCCCTATCCATACTTCACCAGACACGGCTGCCAAAGATTTGAACTCATGACTTCATCATGGGACCCACGGGATTGAAGTCAGCCTCTACCAACTCTGCTACAGCGTCCATGGAACGTGACCAAACAAAGGTTAAGGTGTCCCATAAGCTGTGTGGTCGTAGGGGAGCGAGGTATCAGAGACCTCGGCTTCTCTAGGGGCCAGCATATTGAGGGCAGCGCCCATCTCCTTTTCCTCGCTGCTTTACCTTCCCTGACCCTAAAGAGGGCATGTACCCATTGACAGCTGGGTGACCAAACAAACAGTGAAAAAACAGAAAACATCCCACGTACCAGGGGGAGACAACGGTGGAGTGCCCCCAGGTGACATAGTCGGCAGACTCATCCCTGGCGGGGGAGACAGTGGCCACATACACCTGGTTGTCCAGGGCTCGGCCCCTCTGCAGCAGCTCCCAGTGGCAGGCCCTGTGGTCAGGTTGAAGGCCCTGGGGTACACCAGCAGCTTGCAGCCTGCCCAGTAATGCACACACGTTAAATCCTGTTCCGCTTTGTGTAGGAGTAGGCCATTGTGTGCCTGGTGGGAACAGGTGACAAGATTGACAAAACTGCATACACACAGGGACTGGGGGTAACAAAAGAAAAAGCACATGCCGTGCTTATTCCATTATCCTCGATATATAAAAGAATACATCAATAAAGAAATACAATGTTTGGAATTGTGACTGACTGCATATCACTGTGCTTATTGTCGTTTGTCATTTTTTCAGGTTGATATGTCATTGTACGCCTTACAGTCTGGACAATGTTCATATTTGAGCAACAGACTTTGAGGATGTCGTGCACAGTTGTTTTTTCTCTCATATAGGCCTAAACCCAACATGATAAAAAAATAATATTTTTTTATCAAAGCTGGCAGGTTCGCCAACTTGAACGGACAACACCAAATGGAAATATTTTATTATATACTGTGTAGTCGGTCTATATCAAATACCTACTTTTAATATTTACTATATCGTCATTTTTTATATTAAATATATAGGTGTTCTTATAACCTATGTGGTCATTGGGCGGTAAGGTGTCAGTTTTTCCAGAGGCCAGCATTTTGAGGGCGGTGGTCATCTCCCCTCCCGCGCTGATTTACCTTCCCTGTCCCTAAAGTGGGCAGGTACCCATTTACAGCTGGGTGAACCGGAGGAATGTACTGAGGCCAAGGCACAGTAAGCGTCACCCGTCGAAAAGACAACTGCTCTCAACGCTGTTTAACCTTAGCTTGGGGAGAAAAAGTACTTTGACAAATAAAAAAATGATAAACATGGAAACATGACAA
>CM060339.1:34172142-34174642 GCA_030674155.1 Stramonita haemastoma | reverse complement strand
AGGGAGTCGCCCTGATGCTTTCCAAGCCAGCACAGGGAGCGCTCATCGGGTGGGAGGCACACGGACCAAGGATCATGACAGCTTCTTTCCGTACAAAGAAGAAGAGGATCAACATGGACATTATCCAGTGCTACGCCCCAACGAACGACAGCGAGGAGGAGGAGAAGGACGACTTTTATAACAGATTGCAGACCATCATACAAGACAGACCGAAGAGAAACATCATCATCGTAATGGGTGACTTCAATGCCAAGATAGGTAGTGACAACCAGGGATACGAGGAGATCATGGGGCGGCATGGGCTAGGCGAGATGAACGACAACGGGGAGAGGTTCGCAGACCTGTGTGCCACAAGCAACCTGGTCATCGGAGGAAGTGTTTTCCCGCACAGAAGGATACACAAGGCAACTTGGGTGTCGCCAGACCTGTTAACGGAGAACCAGATCGACCACATCTGCATCGTGAAGAAGTTTCGCCGCTCCCTACAGGATGTACGCGTCAAGCGAGGAGCAGACGTCGCTTCGGATCACCATCTACTTGTTGCCCGACTGAAGCAGAAGCTGAAGAGAAATTGGACGGGGGGATCCAGTCAACGCCAGCGTTACAACACCACGGCGCTGAAGGACAACAGGAAGCAAGAAGAGTTCAAGGTCACTCTATCCAACAAGTTCCAAGTCCTAGGAGAGCTGCTTGAAGAGGAGACGATAGAAGAGAGGTGGCAGAGAGTGAGAGAGACAGTGACCTCAACATGTCAGGAAGTACTGGGCCCCAAATCATTCACACACAAGGAATGGATTTCAGCAGCTACCCTAGAGAAAATAGAAGAAAGAAGAGAAAAGAAATTAGCCGTCAACAGCAGCAGGACACGATCAGCAAAAACAAAAGCCCAAGAGGAATACACAGAAGCAAATAGGGTTGTAAAGCGAAGCATTAAAGCAGATAAGCAAAACTACTTGGAGACATTGGCAAAAGAAGCAGAAGATGCAGCTCACCAGAACAGCACCAAGGACCTGTACTTCATCACCAAGAAGTTATCAGGGAAGTTTGCCAAGCCAGAGAGACCAGTAAAAGACAAGAACGGAGGAGTAATAGCTGATGACGAAGGACAGAAGAACAGGTGGATTGAGCACTTCCAGGAGTTACTCAACAGACCAGCACCTACAAACCCACCAGAGATACCGACAGCCGCAAGCGACCTGCCGATCAAGTGTAGTGCTCCCACAAAGGAAGAGATCCGCAGCGCCATCAAGCAATTGAGGAATGGTAAGTCTGCAGGACCTGACAGCATCCCAGCAGAAGCCCTGAAAGCCGACGTCGAGACCAGTGTGGAGCTCCTCTACCCGCTCTTCGGCAAGATATGGGAGGAAGAAGAAATACCAACAGAATGGAAAGAGGGTTACCTCATCAAACTCCCCAAGAAAGGCGACCTCAGTTCCTGCTCCAACTACAGAGGGATAACGCTGTTGTCCATCCCAGGAAAGGTGTTTAACCGCATCCTGCTGAACCGGATGAAGGACGCAGTAGACCCGCATCTCCGCGACCAACAAGCTGGCTTCCGAAAGGAAAGATCATGCACGGATCAGATTGCAACACTGCGCATCATCCTGGAACAGTCCCTGGAATGGAATTCGCCACTATACATCAACTTCATAGACTATGAGAAGGCTTTTGACAGCGTTGACAGACAGACCCTCTGGAGGCTACTGAGACACTATGGAGTGCCAGAGAAAATCACCAACATCATCAGGAAATCATATGAAGGAATGACCTGCAGAATAGTTCATGGCAGACAGCTCACCGACGCCTTTGAAGTAGATACCGGAGTAAGGCAAGGATGCTTACTATCTCCTTTCCTGTTCCTGCTGGCCATCGACTGGGTCATGAAAACCTCAGCGGACCAGAAACGTAATGGCATCCAATGGACACCCTGGAAACAGCTAGACGACCTTGACTTTGCGGATGACCTGGCCCTTCTCTCCCACACCCAGCAACAGATGCAGGAAAAGACCAACATCGTTGTGGAGAACTCAGCTAAACTGGGCCTCAACATCAACAGAGGAAAGAGCAAGGTACTCAAGACAAATGCAGCCAATGCAACACCCATCACAGTCAAAGGAGAGGCGCTGGAAGAGGTGGAAAGCTTCACATACCTCGGCAGCATCGTGGACACACAGGGAGGAACAGACACAGACGTCAGAACCCGCATCGGTAAAGCAAGGGCAGCCTTCAAGCAGCTCAGAAACGTCTGGGGATCAAGCGACATCAGCATCGCCACCAAGACCAGGCTCTTCAACACCATCATCAAGCCAATACTAATGTATGGAGCAGAGACCTGGAGAAACACCGTCACCACCATGAAGAAAATCCAGGTCTTCATCAACACCTGCCTCAGGAAGATCCTCAAGATCCGCTGGCCAGACAAGATCAGTAATGAAGAATTATGGCAAAGAACCAGACAACAGCCTGTTGAGAAAGAAATCCTACAGAGACGTTGGCGATG
>CM060339.1:34167142-34169642 GCA_030674155.1 Stramonita haemastoma | reverse complement strand
GGACCTCGTGTTATAGACTAATCCGAGGGGAGTGGAGTTGGCACTAATGTTGATTTCAGGAGGAAGATCCCCTTGAACAGGCGTCTTGTTGGTGGCTCAAATCTGGGTGCGATCCCGATCCATCAAATCAGGGGTACAACGCTCTAATCACTAGACCATCCCACCCCCATCTTCAAAATAATTTTTTTTTCTCGGCCATACACTAAACTTTTTTCTTCCAACTTGACTCATTTGTTTGCAAACGCTGCCATTGAAATCAAAGAGGAGTTTCATTTAAAGGTAAGGTAAAGGTTATTTCCATAAGCTATGCGGTCGGTGGGGAGCGAGGCATCTGAGACCTCAGCTTCTCTAGGGGCCAGCGTATTGAGGGCGGCGCCCATCCCCTCTACCTTGCGGCTTTACTTTCCCTGACCCTAAAGAGGGCAGGTACCCATTAAAATGCTACGGCTTAGTGAACTGGGGGATGCACTGAAGCCAAGGCGCGCAAACGGTCACCCAGCTATTTTGTAACCACGCTTAACTTGGGGGAAAGCCAGTGCTCTAATCACTGAGCTATCCGAACCCTAGAAATTCATTTGCTGATAATTATATCATATAGCTTTCTTCGAAAGCTCACGAAAACAAGCAATCCCTCACAATGAGGATGCAAAAATCTCTATTAACGACGCACTTTTTAAAAACTTCAACACGCTAAGTGCATCAATCATGCAGGAGGAATCAGGTTTATGGGCTGATCCACATTAATAATGATAATAATAATGATATAATAATAATAATAATAATAATAATAATAATAATAATAATAATAATATAATAATAATAATAATAATAATAATAATAATAATAATGATAATATATGGAATTTATACAGCACTGAATCTTGTAGCGTACACAAATCAAAGCGCTTACTTACCGGCAGAGCTATCACATCAGCACCAGCAGAAGCTGCTTGCTTTACCATGGAAACGGCGCGTTCAATGTTCTGACTTTTGGTTAACCCCACCCCCATCTGCACAAGGGCTAGCTTGAATTCTGTGGACGAAAAGAAGACGAGTCAGGGGTAGGATTGTTATTTTTTCTTTTCTTTTGTTGTAGGTTTTCATTCCCTAGCTAGATCTCCAAGGTTCGAACGTTCACCAATGGTGAGATTTTTGCATATGCGACCTCTAACAAATGTAAACTCAGACCACAGCTGCAGTGAGCAAACGAAAAATCCTCTGGAACAGCAAGAACATAGCTATAAGCTTCAGGATCAGGCTAATGCGTTCTCTGATCATGTCCATATTATTTTTTGTATGCATGTGAAACGTGGACCATAACAACAGATGTGTGGACGTTTTTCCCACCATTAAGGTAACCGCATTTCTTCTTTGCGGATAACAGGATTTGAACCCACCAAATTTTCAAGGACAGTTGGAGGGCAGCTCCCTGTTCATCTAGATTTCCAATTGCCGTGGGTTCTTTTGAGACGCAACAAGTCCATAAGCATCAGGTCTGACTGGTTTAGAGTCTCCTGCGGAAGACTTGACATTGAGTTCGATTTCCCTGGTAAACTGGGAAGAAAAGAGCAAGGCTGCGGATCGAACCCAGACCCTCACGATTTACTTGATGGGCAGATGAACGTCTTTACCATCCTGCCACCTTTCTTCACAGCTTAAAAAATCAAACTGAAAACACCCTGTATGTGCTTAAAGATTCCCCAGTTTGCTGTGTTGTTGTGTCTTTTCTTGTCTTACATCTCCATTGTCTTGTGTTGTTTTGTGTACTCTATACCTCTTTATGTCACGGCAGATATACCTGCCTGAAATTCGGGCTGCTCTCCTCGGAGAAAGGACAACCCCACTAGGGCAGCGCGCGTCACCCTGTATTATTTTTCCTGTCTCTAACTGTATTTGTTGCCCTTAAAGGGTGGTTTTTTTCTCCAACAGAACTTTGCCGGGGACTACTCCCTTGTCGCCGTGGGTTCTTTTAGGTGAGCTAATGACGTTGTGTAACACACAGGACCTCGGTTTATCATCTCATCCAAAAGACTAGCACCCAGACCAACACTCACGGTCTAGTGGATGGGGGAAAGTTTCTGTCCCAAACGGGGATCAAACCGTCACACATTTCGAACCCAGATTTTTTGCTTTGTAGGCAGGTGCATAACCTGTAGACCACCATTCCACATAGGCAAGAAGCTGTGGAGCAATACCCTGTACACAGAATGTGTGGGGGTCTTTTTGTCCCTTTCTTCCGTTACAGCTCTGAGGTTCACTATTAATAGTAAGTGTGTGCGTGTGTATGCCACCGTTTCTGCTCACCATTAAGGTAGCTACATTCCGACTTCGGGAATTTTCGGGGTTTTATAACATCTTCTTAAGACAAGAAGTGGAGAAAGTTTTCTTTGGTAGTTTTTCTTTCTTTGTTTCTTCCTATTCTACTTTCTTCTTTTTTTCTTTTTTTTTGGGGGGTGTGTCTTTTTCGTGTGTTTTTTTTCTTGTGTTTATCTTAAATCTAA
>CM060339.1:34149642-34162142 GCA_030674155.1 Stramonita haemastoma | reverse complement strand
CACACACACACACACACACACACACACACACACACACACACACACACACACACACACGGTTTGCGCTCATCCACTCAGCTCGTATACTCGTAGGTACATGCACACATTTAAAGTCTTTTTAAAAATCATATAGTGTCAAAACAACAACAACAACAAAACACACACACACACACACACACACACACACACACACACACACACACACACACACACACACACACACACACACACACACACACAAAACAGCTTATATCAATTACAATGTAACCAAAAAACATTATTTAAGACTAAATAATAATGATGATGATGATGATAATAATAATAATAATAATAATAATAATAATAATAATAATAATAATAATAATAATAATAATAATAATAATAATAATAATAATAATAATGATGATGATAATAATAATAAGAAGAAGAAGAATAATAATAAGATTTTTTTTTAATGAATAAATACAACAAAAACAACAAAAATTTAAAAAATAAATAAGTAAAATTTAAAAAATCTATAAGCAATTTATGTCAGATTACAATATCTCTATACTTCAATTCATACTTTATATTTTTAAAAGAAGATAAGGAAAAAACAACAAACACAACAATACCTTATGATAATACCCATCATCACTGAGAGGAAATAACATATACGCTAACAAACATACAATCAAACAAAAGAAAAACAAAAACAAACAAACAAACAAAAAACACATAAAAACACACCAAAAAAAATCAATCAAACCAAAACATCAAAAAACCAATCCACACGGATTATATATTAGAAGGAAGAAAAGAAAAAAAAACTAAAGCAACATACCATATGATAATACCCATCACCACTGAGTGGAATAACATAACAAACATATGGGCATGCACACATTTAAAATTGTTTTTATTTTAAATCATATGGTGTCGAACAGCTTATATCAATACAATGTCACCAACCATTATTTAAGACTTAAAAAAAAAAAAATCCATGAAATGTCAGTAAGCAACTTATCTCAGATTACATTATCTCCACACTTCAATTCATACATCTATGTTATGAGGAAGAAAAGAAAAAACAAAACAAAACAAAACAAACAAAAAAACAAAACGAAAAACAAATGCAACAATACATATGATAATACCAATCTCCACTGAGAGGAAATAACATATACACTAACAAACTTTCAAACTAACAAAAAAACTAATAAACAAACAAAAGCAACAGAGAACCAAACAAACATAATAAACGAAAAAACCCAAACAAAACAAAACTAAAGCAAAAAACAAACAAAAAACAAGTAAACAAACAAACACAACCCCCCAAAAAAAAACCACACAAAAAACCCCACACACTCAAAAAAGAAAAAAAATTGAAGGGTGTGTGTGTGTGTGTGTGTGTGTGTGTGTGTGTGTGTGTGTGTGTGTGTGTGTGTGTGTGTGTGTGTGTGTGTGTGTGTGTGTGTGTGTGTGTGTGTGAATTTTGACTGGGGTGTGTTTTTGTGTGTGTGTGTGTGTGTGAATTTTCTTTGTTTTTTTTTTTGTTTTTGTTTTTTTTCCTATTATGGTTGTTTTGGTTGCTATTGTTGTTGCTTGTTTTATCTAAAGACATATTCTATTTTAAGGTTGTTGAAATCATGTTAGCTAATTAATGTTGGTGAAATGTTTGTTTTTGTTTTTATTTGTTTCTTTGTTTGTTTTTTTCCCCTTTTCTTTCTTTGTTGGTTTTACTGTTATGCTAGGGATTTTCTGCTTTGATTTTTGTTGGTTTTTTTGTGTTGCTTTATTTTGTTTTTCTTTTCTTTACATAGATGGCTTGATGGAAAAAAGCAAATCGATGCTTTCTCAATGGACCATCTGGAAAAATAAATTGACTGATTGATTGATTGATTGATAATAATATCATACAATGATGCACCACAGCATTGCCACGTTCACACGCACAAACAAACGTACACAATAACACTAGTGCTTATGCATACCCCCCCCCCCCCCCCCCCTCCCTCCACCTACAACCAAACCATAAATAAGATAAAGGCGAAAACATATGACGAAACGCCGTTTTCGGGCCCCTGCCACCCGCACTCTTGCACACTTACAGACCCTACGGCACCAAAACCGTGCTCTACTCTATACATACAATCTTTACAACCGTTTCCGATGTGTGTGGCACTGGAATTGTGGCAATACCACAGCCCCGAAGATGGCAACCCCGCTTGCACATAGCCATGTTTGGCGGAAAGAAACATGGTACAGTGTACCCGATAATGACCCCTACAACACATTTCAAATAATAATACCATACAATATGATGCACCACAACAAAGTGTAGGGTCTCCGCCACACGCACAAACACAAAAACACGCATGTATACACACCAGCGAACGCACGCACGCGCGCATACGAACACACACCCCATGCATAAGCTAAAGAAACATGGTACAATGTACACATAAATCACCCCCAGAACACACATCAAATGATAATAATATCATACAATATGATGCACCACAGCATTGCCACGTTCACACGCACAAACAAACGTACACAATAACACTAGTGCTTATGCATACCCCCGCCCCCCCCCCCCCCCCCCCCCCCCCCCCCCCCCCCCCCTCCACCTACAACCAAACCATGAATAAGATAAAGGCGAAAACATATGACGAAACGCCGTTTTCGGACCCCTGCCACCCGCACTCTTGCACACTTACAGACCCTACGGCACCAAGACCGTGGTCTATTCTATGCATACAATCTTTACAACCGTTTCCGATGTGTGTGGCACTGGAATTGTGGCGATACCATAGCCCCGAAGATGGCAACCCCGCTTGCACATAGCCATGTTTGGAGGAAAGAAACATGGTACGTGTGACCCGATAATGACCCCTACAACACATTTCATATAATAATACCATACAATATGATGCACCACAACAAAGTGTAGGGTCTCCGCCACACGCACAAACACAAAAACACGCATGTATACACACCAGCGAACCACGCACGCGCGCATACGAACACCCCCCCCATACATAAGCTAAAGAAACATAGTACAATGTACACATAAATCACCCCCGAACACACATCAAATGATAATAATATCATACAATATGATGCACCACAGCATTGCCACGTTCACACGCACAAACAAACGTACACAATAACACTAGTGCTATGCATAACCCCCCCCCCCCCCCCTCCACCTACAACCAAACCATGAATAAGATAAAGGCGAAAACATATGACGAAACGCCGTTTTCGGACCCCTGCCACCCAGGCTCTTGCACACTTACAGACCTACGGCACCAAGATCGTGCTCTACTCTACCATACAATCTTTAAAACCGTTTCGATGTGTGTGGCACTGGAATTGTGGCGATACCACAGCCCCGAAGATGGCAACCCCGCTTGCACATAGCCATGTTTGGCGGAAAGAAACATGGTACAGTGTACCCGATAATGACCCTACAACACATTTCAATAATAATACCATACAATATGATGCACCACAACAAAGTGTAGGCTCCGCCACACGCACAAACACAAAAACACGCATGTATACACACCAGCGAACGCACGCACGCGCGCATACGAACACCCCCCCCATACATAAGCTAAAGAAACATAGTACAATGTACACATAAATCACCCCCGAACACACATCAAATGATAATAATATCATACAATATGATGCACCACAGCATTGCCACGTTCACACGCACAAACAAACGTACACAATAACACACTGCTATGCATAACCCCCCCCCCCCCCCCCCCCCCCTCCACCTACAACCAAACCATGAATAAGATAAAGGCGAAAACATATGAGAAACCCGTTTCGGCCCCTGCCACCCACTCTTGCACACTACAGACCCACGGCACCAAGACCGTGCTCTACTCTATCATACAATCTTTACAACCGTTTCTGATGTGTGTGGCACTGGAATGTGGCGATACACAGCCCCGAAGATGGCAACCCGCTTGCACATAGCCATTTTGGCGGAAAGAAACAGTACAGTGTACCCGATAATGACCCCTACAACACATTTCAATAATAATACATACAATATGATGCACCACAAAAAGTGTAGGTCTCCGCCACACGCACAAACACAAAAACACGCATGTATACACACCAGCGAACGCACGCACGCGCGCATACGAACACACCCCCCATACATATAGCTAAAGAACATAGTACAATGTACACATAAATCACCCCCGAACACACATCAAATGATAATAATATCATACAATATGATGCACCACAGCATTGCCACGTTTCACACGCACAAACAAACGTACACAATACACTAGTGCTTATGCATCCGCCACACGCACAAACACAAAAACACGCATGTATACACACCAGCGAACGCACGCACGCGCGCATACGAACACCCCCCCATACATAAGCTAAAGAAACATAGTACAATGTACACATAAATCACCCCCGAACACACATCAAATGATAATAATATCATACAATATGATGCACCACAGCATTGCCACGTTCACACGCACAAACAAACGTACACAATAACACTAGTGCTTATGCATAACCCCCCCCCCCCCCCCCCCCCCCTCCACCTACAACCAAACCATGAATAAGATAAAGGCGAAAACATATGACGAAACGCCGTTTTCGGACCCCTGCCACCCGCACTCTTGCACACTTACAGACCCTACGGCACCAAGATCGTGCTCTACTCTATCCATACAATCTTTACAACCGTTTCTGATGTGTGTGGCACTGGAACTGTGGCGATAGCACAGCCCCGAAGATGGCAATCCCGCTTGCACATAGCCATGTTTGGCGGAAAGAAACAGGATACAGTGTACCCGATAATGACCCCTACAACACATTTCAAATAATAATACCATACAATATGATGCACCACAATAAAGTGTAGGGTCTCCGCCACACGCACAAACACAAAAACACACATGCATACACACCAGCGAACGCACGCACGCGCGCATACGAACACATGTGTGGGGTTTTTTGTGTGTTTTTTTTTGGGGGGGGTGTGTTTGTTTGTTTGCTTGATTTTTGTTTGTTTTTTGCTTTAGTTTTGTTTTGTTTGGGTTTTTTTCGTTTATTATGTTTGTTTGGTTCTCTGTTGCTTTTGTTTGTTTGTTAGTTTTTTTGTTAGTTTGAATGTTTGTTAGTGTATATGTTATTTCCTCTCAGTGGAGATTGGTGTTATCATATGTATTGTTGCGTTTGTTTTTGGTTTTATTTTTTGTTTGTTTTGTTTTGTTTTGTTTTATTTTTTTCTTTTCTTCCTCATAATATATAAGTATGAATTGAAGTGTGGAGATAATGTAATTTGACATAAGTTGCTTATTGACATTTCATGGATTTTTTTTTTTTTAAGTCTTAAATAATGGTTGGTGACATTGTAACTGATATAAACTGTTTGACACCGTATGATTTAAAAAAAAAAATTAAATGTGTGCATGCCCATATGTTTGTTATGTTATTCCACTCAGTGGTGATGAGTATAATTGTATTGTGTTGTTGCTTTAGTTGTTGTTTTTTTTCTTCCTTCTAATATATAATCCGTGTGGATTGGTTTTTTGATGTTTTGGTTTGATTGTTTGTTTTTTGGTGTGTTTTTATGTGTTTTTTGTTTGTTTGTTTGTTTTTTGTTTTCTTTTGTTTGATTGTATGTTTGTTAGCGTATATGTTATTTCCTCTCAGTGATGATGGGTATTACTATAAGGTATTGATGTGTTTGTTGTTTTTTCCTTATCTTCTTTTAAAAATATAAAGTATGAATTGAAGTATAGAGATATTGTAATCTGACATGAATTGCTTATAGAATTTTTATTATTTTACTTATTTATTTTTTAAATTAATTTATTTATTTTTGTTTTTTGTATTTATTTATTTATTTATTTATCTATTTATTTTTTATTATTTTTATTATTATTATTATTATTATTATTATTATTATTATTATTATTATTATTATTATTATTTAGTCTTAAATAATGTTTTTTGGTTACATTGTAATTGATATAAGCTGTTTTGTGTGTGTGTGTGTGTGTGTGTGTGTGTGTGTGTGTGTGTGTGTGTGTGTGTGTGTGTGTGTGTGTAATTTTCTTCTTTTCTTTTTTTTTCTTTTTTTTTTTTTGACACTAAATGATTTTTATAAAGACTTTAAATGTGTGCATGTACCTACAAGTATAACGAGCTGAGTAGATGAGCGCAAACCGTGTGTGTGTGTGTGTGTGTGTGTGTGTGTGTGTGTGTGTGTGTGGTGTGTGTGTGTGTGTGTGTGTGTGTGTGTGTGTGTGTGTGTGTAGGTGTACGGGTGTGTGTGTGTGTATGTGTGGGTGTGTGGGTGTATGTGCATATGTGTGTATGGCTTTTGAGTAGATTTTTAAAATATTTTTTTATTCTTATTTATTTATTTATTTTTTATTTATTTTATTTTTCTCTTTTGGTTGTTGTTATAGTAGTTGCTTGTATTATTTATAGGCATAGTTTATTTTAAAGTTGTTGAAAACATGTTAGCAAATTAATGTTGGTGAAATGTTTGTTGTTGTTGTTTTATTTGTTTGTTTGCTTTTTCCCCTTTTCTTTCTTTTGTTGGCTTTATTGTTTGCTAGGGATTTTCTGCTTTGTTTTTTGTTGGCTCTGCTTTGTTTTGGATTTGATTTTTGCTATTGTTTTGATTTTTTCCTTTCTTTTCTTTAGATAGATGGCTTGATGGAAAAAAGCAGATTGCTGCTTACTCAATGTACCATCTGGAAATAAAAATTTCATTGATTTATTGATTGATTGACCCCCCATACATGAGCTAAAGAAACATGGTACAATGTACACATAAATCACCCCCAGAACACACATCAAATGATAATAATATCATACAATATGATGCACCACAGCATTGCCACGTTCACACACACAAACAAACCTACACAATAACACTAGTGCTTATGCATAACCCCCCCGCTCCACCTACAACCAAACCATGAATAAGATAAAGGCGAAAACATATGACGAAACGCCGTTTTCGGGCCCCTGCCACCCGCACTCTTGCACACTTACAGACCCCACGGCACCAAGACCGTGCTCTACTCTATGCATACAATCTTTACAACCGTTTCCGATGTGTGTGGCACTGGAATTGTGGCGATACCACAGCCCCGAAGATGGCAACCCCGCTTGCACATAGCCATGTTTGGCGGAAAGAAACATGGTACAGTGTACCCGATAATGACCCCTACAACACATTTCAAATAATAATACCATACAATATCATGCACCACAACAAAGTGTAGGGTCTCCGCCACACGCACAAACACAAAAACACGCATGCATACACACCAGCGAACGCACGCACGCGCGCATACGAACACCCCCCCCCCCCCCCCCCCCCCCATGCATAAGCTAAAGAAACATGGTACAATGTACACATAAATCACCCCCAGAACACACATCAAATGATAATAATATCACAATATCTGCACCCACCGCATTGCCACGTTCACCCACACAAAACAGAACTACACACCAACACTACGCTTATGCATACCCCCACCACCCCCCCCCTACAACAACATGAATAAGATCAAACGAAAACATATGACGAAACGCCATTTGCCCCCCCACCCGCACTTGCACTACAGACCCAGGCACCAAACCCTGCCACTTATGCATACAATCTTACAACGTACCGATGTTGGCACGAATTTGGCATACCACAGCCCCGAAAATCGACCCCCTGCAAAGCCAGTCAAAAAACATGTACATTACCCAAAATGACCCACAAAGACGTCAAATAATACAAACAATATATACACCACAGCAAGTAGTCCCAGCAACGCACAAACACAAAAACACGCATCAAACAACCACAACGCAGCACGCGCACATACACACCCACACCACTCAATCATAACTAAAGAATACATGGTACAAGTGTGACATCACCACCCACAACAACATCAAATAAATAAATCATACATATCATGCACCACGCATGCCACTTCACACCACAAACAACGTAACAAACCAAAATAGCAAGCATATCCCCCCCCACCCCCACCCCCTACAACAAACCAGAATAATAAGGAAACTGACGAAACCCAGATTTGGGCCTACACCGCGCACTCTGCACCTAAAGACCCCAGGCACCAAACCTGCTCTACTGTTGCTACAACTTTAAAAACTGTTACCGTGTGATGGCACTGAATTGTGCGATACCACACCCCAAAATGCGACCCGCTGCACATAGCAGTCGGCGGAAAAAAACATGTACATGTACCCAAATGACCCCACAAAGACATCAAGTGAATATCATACAATAGATACACACAGCAAAGTGTAGGTCTCCACACACCCACAACACAAACAAAACACCATATCATACAACCAGCGACGCACGCACTGCGCGCATACGAACACACCCCAATCATGCTAAGAAACAGTACAGTGTGCATCACTCACCCCACAACACACCAATATAATATCATCAATATCACCCACACATGCACGTCACACCACAACAGACGTAACATATAAGAAAACATATGACAAACGCCGTTTGGCCCCTCCACCCGCACTCTTGCACACTTACAGACCCCAGGCACCAAGACCCTGCTCTACTTAGCATACAATCTTTACAACGTTCCGATGTGTTGGCACTGGAATTGTGCGATACCACAGCCCCGAAAATGCACCCCGCTTGCACATAGCCATGTTGGCGGAAAAAAACATGGTACATGTACCCGAAAATGACCCCTACAAACATCAAATAATATCATACAATATATACCACACAAAGTGTAGGGTCTCCCACACGCACAAACACAAAACACGCATCATACACACCAGCGAACGCACGCACGCGCGCATACGAACACCCCCCATGCATAAGCTAAAGAAACAGGTACATGTACATCATCACCCCAAACACACACAATGAAATAATATCATACAATATATGCACCAACATTGCCACGTTCAACGCACAACAACGTACACACAACACTAGGCTTTGCATAACCCCCCCCCCCCCTACAACCAAACCATGATAAGATAAAGGAAAACATATGACGAAACGCCGTTTGGGCCCCACACCCGCCTCTTGCACACTTACAGACCCAGGGCACAAGACCCTGCTCTACTTAATATACAATCTTTACAACTGTTACCGATGTGTGTGGCACTGAATTGTGGCGATACACACCCCGAAAATGCACCCCGCTTCCACATAGCCATGTTGCGGAAAAACATGGTACAGTGTACCCGAAATGACCCCTAAAACATAATATAATACATACAATATATCACCACAACAAAGTGTAGGTCCCGCACACGCACAAACACAAAACACGCATGCATACACACCAGCGAACGACCACCGCCATACGACACACACCCATGCATAAGCTAAAGAAACATGTACAATGTAGACATAAATCACCCCAAACACACATCAAATGATAAAAATATCATACATATATGCACCACAGCATTGCCACGTTCACACGCACAAACAAACGTACAAAAAACACTATGCTTTGCATAACCCCCCCCCCCCCCCCCCTCCCCCTAACAACCAAACAGAATAAGATAAAGGAAAACATATAACGAAACGCCGTTTCGGCCCCCCACCCCCTCTTGCACACTTACAGACCCCAGGCACCAAGACCCTGCTCTACTAGCATACAATTTTACAACGTTCCGATTGTGTGGCACTGAATGTGCGATACCACAGCCCCAAAAATGGCAACCCCGCTTGCACATAGCCATGTTTGGCGAAAAAACATGTAAATGAACCCGAAATGACCCCTACACAATAATAATATAATATCATACAAGAACACCACAGCAAAGTGAGGTCTCCAGCACACGCAAAAACAAAAACACCATCATACACACCACGAACGCACGCCGCGCGCATACAACCCCCCCCATGAATAACTAAAGAAACATGTACAGTGTGACATCACCACCACCACAACACACTTCAAATGAATAATATCATACAATATCATGCACACACAGCATTGCACTTCCACGCACAAACACTACACACCAACACAGCGCTTATGCATACCCACCCCCCCCCTACAACCAAACTGAATAAGATAAAGGGAAAACATATGACAAACGCCAATTTCGGCCCCTCCACCCCACTCTTGCACACTTACAGACCAGGGACAAGACCCTGCCTACGTATGCTACAATCTTTACAACTGTTACCGATGTGTGTGCACTGAATTGTGGCGAAACCACCCCGAAAATGCGACCCACTGCAAAAAGCCATGTTCGGCGAAAAAACATGAATGTACCCCACCCCCCCATGCATAAGCTAAAGAAACATGGTACAGTGTGGACATCACTCACCCCGACAACACACATCAAATGATAATAATATCATACAATATCATGCACCACAGCATTGCCACGTTCACACGCACAAACAGACGTACACACCAACACTAGCGCTTATGCATATACCCCCCCCCCCCCCCCCCCCCCCTACAACCAAACCATGAATAAGATAAAGAGAAAACATATGACGAAACGCCGATTTGGGCCCCTACCACCCGCACTCTTGCACACTTACAGACCCCAGGGCACCAAGACCCTGCTCTACTGTATGCATACAATCTTTACAACTGTTACCGATGTGTGTGGCACTGGAATTGTGGCGATACCACAGCCCCGAAAATGGCGACCCCCGCTTGCACATAGCCATGTTCGGCGGAAAAAAACATGGTACAGTGTACCCGAAAATGACCCCTACAAAGACATCAAATAGTAATATCATACAATATGATACACCACAGCAAAGTGTAGGGTCTCCAGCACACGCACAAACACAAAAACACGCATGCATACACACCAGCGAACGCACGCACGCGCGCATACGAACACACCCCCCATGCATAAGCTAAAGAAACATGGTACAGTGTGGACATCACTCACCCCGACAACACACATCAAATGATAATAATATCATACAATATCATGCACCACACAGCATTGCCACGTTCACACGCACAAACAGACGTACACACCAACACTAGCGCTTATGCATACCCCCCCCCCCCCCCCCCTCCCAAACCAAATGATAAATAAGATAAAGGCGAAAACATATGACGAAACGCCAATTTCGGACCCCTGCCACCCGCACTCTTGCACTCTTACAGACCCCAGGGCACCAAGACCCTGCTCTACTGTATGCATACAATCTTTACAACTGTTACCGATGTGTGTGGCACTGGAATTGTGGCGATACCACAGCCCCGAAAATGGCGACCCCGCTTGCACATAGCCATGTTCGGCGGAAAGAAACATGGTACAATGTACCCGAAAATGATCCCTACAAAGACATCAAAATTTCAAATAATAATATCATACAATATGATGCACCACAACAAAGTGTTGGGTCTCCGCCACACGCACAAACACAAAAACACGCATGCATACACACCAGCGAACGCACGCACGCCCGCATATGATCACACCCCCCATGCATAAGCTAAAGATACATGGTACAATGTAGACATAAATCACCCCCAGAACACAGATCAAAATTAATGATAATAATATCGTACAATATGATGCACCACAGCATTGCCATGTTCACACGCATAAACAAACGTACACAATAACACTAAAGGTAAAGTTGAAAGGTGAAAACATATGATGCAATGCTTTTTTCGGGGCCCCTGCCACCCCTCCACACACACACACTCCTAAATAACTACCAATCAGAATAGTGCCCCACCAACACTGAATTTCCAGTGCATATCTTTCTTGGAAACTGCTCTGCCCATATAAACCTATCTAAAAGTGCGGGAAATCGGCATCCCCGCCCCTCCTCCTCCCCCCCCCCCCCCCCCTTACCCTCTGCTCCTCTCCCCTTGCCTCATGATTTTCAGTGTGTATGCTGTGCTGTAGCCTACTACTAGATCTAAGAGATTTGGAGAGTGTTTTGAAAGTGTGTAGTTTGCTGCTTGGGTAGTGGGTTGAATCAAAACATTATCATTGCAGTAGGCTTCATCAGACAGTAAGTACTTTTTCGTCTGTGTACAATGGATGTATATTTTGTTTTTTAGTTTTCAGCCTGGCCCTTCAAACACGCACAAACACACACTCTGCCAATAAGCACTCTTTTGCAAACACACTCAAATTATTCATAACACACACACACACACACACACACACACACACACACACACACACACACACACACACACACACACACACACACACACACACACACATATATATATATATATATATAATATATATATATATATATATATATATATATATATATATATATATATATATATATATATATTTATATATATGAACAACCTGTGTGTGTGTATTTGTTTTTTTATTCTTTTATATCGAGGCTAATGGAATGGGAACTCGTGTGCTTTTTTACATCCAGTCCCCACGTGTATGTAGCTTTGTAAATCTTGTCATCTGTTCCCACTGACAATGACCTACTCTTACGAAAAGCGGAA
>CM060339.1:34087142-34144642 GCA_030674155.1 Stramonita haemastoma | reverse complement strand
TCTGATACTATCCCTCCCAGATAATTGAAGCTATGGACAGTCCCGATTTTCTTACCATCTATAATTACGTCATTACTGATGCTATTGGCACTATTTGTCATCAGCTGGGTTTTCTCTGCCCTGATCTGCATGCCATATGCTGATGAGGCTTTAACAAGGTGATTTACCAGGCTGACTAGCTCTTGTTCTTCTCCAGCTAGGCCATCGATGTCATGGGCAAAACGTAAGCTTGTGATTGTCCTGCCTCCAATGCTGACTGTTCCCTCATGATTTTCAAGTGCATCAGCCATTATTCTTTCTAAGAAGAGATTGAAGAGGGCGGGAGAGAGCAGACATACTTGGCGTACTCCAAATGTGGTTCGGAGCCAATCACCTATGTTGTTGTTATAGTAGACTGTGCCGGTTGCCTTGTTATACAAGCATTCTGTGGTTCTGATCAGGTTGGCATTGATGTGATACAACCTCATGGTTTCCCACAGAGCTGCTTGCCAGACTCTGTCGAACACCTTAAAGTCCACAAAGACGTGGTAAAGATCTTGTTGGTAGATAGATAGATAGATAGATAGATAGATAGATAGATAAATAGATAGATAGATAGATAGATAGATAGATAGATAGATAGATAGATAGATAGATAGATAGATAGATAGATAGATTTTATTTATTCTTTTACATCGAGGATAATGGAAAAAGCACTCTTGTGCTTTTTTACATCCAGTCCCCGTGTGTATGCAGTTTTGTAAATGTCATCTGTTACAACCGGCACACGATGGCCTACTCTTACGAAAAGCGAAACAGGATTTAACGTGTGCGGAAGATGTTCTGCGTGCGTTCGCACACGGGCCTCTGTTTAAAGTCTCACGGAAAGACTTTGGGGAGAGTGGAGTCAGCACTGATGTTAACTCCAGGAGAAAAATCTCCTCAATCGGACTCGAACCTGGGTCATCAAATTGCCAGCGCAATGTTCAAACCACTAGGCTATCCGTCTCGAAATAGATAGATAGATAGATACTTAGATAGATACATAGATAGTTACATAGATAAATACATAGATAGACATAAAAGAGACATGAGAGATACATAAATAGAATGATAGATATAGATGTATGATATATTGTTTGCTTGTTTGTTGTTTTACTTGAAACAAACCAAATCCAGTATACCCATAACATTCAACATCACTGTAAAAGTTTGACAGTAATTCAGTTTTTATGCCTTAAAGTATTTTAATGAAACGATCTGGTGGCACACACACACACACACACACACACACACACAGAGACGCGCGCGCGTGCACACACACACACACACACACACACACACACACACACACACACACACACACACACACACACACACACACACACACACAGGAGACAGGGACGGGAGTCTGGTGGTCAGAGTGATGTGCTTGTGATATGTTGACCTGGGTTTGAATCTCGTTCAAAAGGATTTTTCCTCTGGAGTTAACATGAATGCAGTGCTGACTCCACTACCCCTAAAGTCCTTTGAATGAGACTATAAACAAAGGTCCCCTGTGCGAATGCACGCAGAACATATTGCGCACAATGTTAAAACCTGTTCCACTCTTCGGAAGAGTAGACCATTGTATGTTGGTGGGAACAGATGACAAAATTCCCAACACTTGGCCATTGTTTATAAGGTTTTGTGGAGGAGTAGTCATGACTAACGTTTACTGCACATTCCAGTTCTCCAGACTGTGGCCTCCTTGGTGGGATCTGACCCTCAAATCTAACGGCTAGGCTAGTCCGCCCCCAAAATCAGATTAAAGAGCATTTCAGAAAGATCAAGGTTTTAAGACTAGAAAAAAATAACACACCAACAGTGACAGAAAAAAATAAGACAAATAACTATCACAGAAATGTTCAGAGCCAAACGTGGACAAACAGGGAAAAGCAATAAAACAGAGAGCGACCAAAAGAGACAGACAGACACAGACTTAGAGACACAGAGAGACAGACAGACAGACATAATGAATGAATAATCTTTGAATAATCTTTATTTTTCAAGGGTTACAGAGTAAGCATTACATACTTTTTTTCATCAGCCCTTGCCCTGATCAGGGAATAAAGCTAAGAAACCCCCTCCCTACTCCTACATACAAGCATCACCACCAATAGCAGTTCAACCAATATTCTAAAAGAAGAAAACAGGATACATTCAACAAATGCCTCATCCTAACTGGAGACACTGATAATTATTTAAACAAAGGGGGGGGGGGGGTGTGTGTGGCCAGAATTTCTCTGTTCTTGAGATAATATAATAAAGCATTTTGAATTGAATTGCCTGCTACTCTCTAAAATCAGCACAGCTTTTGGATATAGGTAGCTTTATTTTTGGAATGTGTGAAGTGCTGAGGAGTTTGTGACAAAGCCTGTTAACCAGTTTTGTCACAACCCACACCTCCAGATAGGTTCCTTAACAAACAAGAGCAAGGCATAGGCCTACAAAGTTCTTTCTGTTTAGCAGCCGCCATGGGGCAGTGGTTTGGGCTTGCATTTTGGACTGGAAGGTCGCTGGTTCAATTCCCATAAAAGTCATAGGGATTTTTCGGACTCAAACATGCTCCTACCTAGAGTGAGTGTGCTGTGGGCTCAGTGGGGAGACTGGGACCACACAGTTGAGCTTCATCTACTTTACCCATGCGTCTTTGATAGTGCTGCTCAAATTACCTGACCAACACTCCAGGTGTCAGCATCTCTCTGCCGGTTGATGCTGGATAGATCTATGTTATGACAGTAAGCGTAGAGTACATCCCTGTCAAGTAGTCTCCAAGCATATGCATTTTCACAGCAGCAGCATTACGTCATCATCATCGATCATCATGCAATGAAAAAATTGCCTCTGATTCCCTGGCCTCATAATGACCTGAGATTGGTTTCCCCATGTGCTTCTGTGCCTGTGGTAAGTTTGTGTCAAAGCCTTCCGGTTAGATGTTCGCTGAGTGGGGTTGTTGGAGGGACGTTGTGGTGGTCACCACTTCGGGTGGGCGTCTAGGCTAACTCGGTCTGGCTCCACGACTGAGCTAATACTGTCGTTAGTAGGTGTTGCTCAGTCGCGGGGAGCCAGTTTTGGTCGACCCGACACAGTTCGTCGTAAGTTAAGACGAACTGTGTTGCTACGTCGAACTGAAGTCAGAAAGTTGACCAAAATGTATGAGGAGCTTCTAAAATGCTGAAGTAGTATATTATATTGAACTTACATTGATTACAGATATGTTTTTTTGTGTGTGTGTGGTTTTTTTTTTTTACATAGGGAGCCTAATGGCAGAGTTCGTTGTAGTTTACAACGAACTGTGTCCAGCAGTGGGGAGGAACTGTAGCAGAACTGGGGGTCTGCTGCATGGGCAACAGTTTGCCCTCCATACTTACTTACCCAGGCTTTGCCTCTAAAGACTAGAGGGCAACTGTATAGTTTTCGAGATAGATGGGTGCCTATTACTACTACTACAACTACTACTTATTCAATAAACTACACTTGTTTCAGTACTTATGGTTCCGGTGTTGAAGACAGAAACACTTGTCTTTCATTTTCAGGCCAACAATTAACATATCATTGGACCTTTCTGTGATGGTGTATTTGACGCTCAACTCTTGTTTTTGAGTACACATAGCAGGTGTGTTACCACGACGCATGGTCTGCTAGGCCCTAGTACTCCCATTCCTTAGGCCTAAAAAGTGTAGGCCTAGCCCATATCAGTGAGGGGGAGGGGGTGCGAATCTTTCAGTGCAGCCTGTAACATCACTGCCAGAGGCACTGTTAGGCTAGCTTCGTCACCCCTGTGCGAATCTAGGTCGACTCATCCACCAGTCGCTCAGTCATCACTCTTGCATGAGAGGGGTTTGTGTATTTCAACCACCAGAAAAAAGTATGCCCATAAGATACAAGTTGGCCCCCAACTGATATGAAGTCTAGAGACCCTGAGAAAGCAGAATCACCAAAGAAAGAAACTTTATGATGGTAAACAAGGTTCCAGTACTTTTACATAGACTGGCTCTCGGACCAATAGGCCTACCCTCTGGATCAGGAGTAGCCTAGAAAGCAAACAGCTTAAAGTATTCAGAATTTCCCCTCTGAGCATCATCGCACACACATGTATGCACCCGCAGAAGTTTGCATACCCACTGACACCAATAGCCTACCCCTCACACACACACACACACACACACACAGGTGCACGCGCACGCACACACACGTACTCATGCCTGCACGCAGGCACATACTGCATACCCACCGACAGGGATGTTAAAAAAAACAAAAACACAAGTTCTTATTCCATTATCCTGGGAAAAAAATCGCACACACAAACACACTCGGGCGCACACACACACACACACACACACACACATGTAGGCACGCACACAGCACGTGCGTGCGCGAGCGCAAACACGCACACAGATACAAACATGCACGCGCGCCAGCGCTCACACACACACATAGCCTACACACACCTACAGATACATATACATGCACGCACGCTCGCACGCACGCACGCAGGCGTGCGCACGTGTGTGTGTGTGCACGCGCACAATCACGCACACATGCATGCACACATGCACACAAGCGCTCTTGTGTGTGTGTGTGTGTGTGTGTGTGTGTGTGTGTGTGTGTGTGTGTGTGTGTGTGTGTGTGTGTGATATTTTATTTGAAGTTGGGCTATCTTGGAATGTCTAGACCCAATATGAAATGTACCTTGTCTTCCGTGATTATGATTCCTATCAATATGCCCGTTAGTATTGTAGGCCTAATTGCCGTTGATAGGATAATTAGTGTTTGTGACTTGACTGGTGGTTATTTAAAGGTGTTTTTTTGAATCTTCAGCTATTTTGTTCTGTGTAGCCTAATTGTCAGTTGATGTTTCGAATCTCCACTTTGCAGAAATATCATTTCGGTGTGGAGTATAGACTGGACCATTGCGAGATTCCCGGCACATTTGAATGTCTGCTAGGCCTATGCCAGGTCTACTCTAGGCTATTGCCTGTCGGGCTGCTGTGCATGTAATCTCAGAATAATTAGGCCTATAACAAACACCAAGATACTTTTCTGTCAATGCTTCCCATAGGTCAGGATTGACCAACCATTGTTTTTCATTTAGGCTAGACCTACCGCTCAAAGTATTTTAAACAAGATGGCGAACAACATGTGAGTTTGTTGATTAAGATGGAAAAAAAATCATGAGCGAAAAGTAACTGTGACATTAACTTAAAATGTGTCGTTTAGGAAGGATTTTTCCTTTGACACTCCATTAAAAATAAGTGATTTGCTTTCTAGGACAGTTGTGATTACTTTTATATTTTAAAAAAATGATTAGGCCTGTTTATTAGGTGCCAGCTCCCATATAGGAAGGTATCGAATTTTGATTGGGCCCAGTGTCTCCCTTTAAATTAAAAAAAAAAATTAAATCCTGGAATTTAGCTCTGACAAGTTTATCCTATTTGAAGTTACTTTATTCTTATTCTAAAATAAAATGTCAAAAAAAGTTTTCTCACTAAATTTGTTAAAAGGAACACATGCCCCCCCCCCCCCCCCCCCCCACTAATCACAATTATATAGGCTTCTATCTTGGAATGTTTAGACCAATATCAAATGTAGCTACCTTGTCTTTCACAATTATGATTCGTATCAATATGCCTGTTAGTATTGTAATTGCTGTTGATAGGATAATTAGTGTTTATGACTTGAGTGATGGTTAATCAAAGGTGTTTATTTGAATCATCAGATATTTTATTCTGTGTAATTGTCAGTTGATGTTTCGAATCTCCACTTTGCAGAAATATCATTTCCTGTGGATTAGGCTATAGGTTGTACCATTGCGAGATTCCAGCACATTTGAACGTCTGCTCTAGCCTATTGCCTGTTGCTGTGCATGTTACCTCAGAATAATTGCTAAAATTAGCCCAGGCCCCTAACAATCACCAAGTTTTCTGTCAATGCTTCTGATTGGCCGGTTTTGACCAACCATTGTTTTTCATTTAAGCTAGGCCTACCGGGAAAAGAAGAACAAAATGGCGAACAACATGTGAGTTTGTTGATAAAACGAAAACAATTCATGAGCAAAAAACAACTGTGACATTAACAGAGTAGGGCCAGAGTGTTAATGTGGCGTTTACAAAGGATTTTTCCTTTGTCACTCCATTAAAAATAAGTGATTTGCTTTCTGCAGCCTTCACTGGTTAAAATTAAGGTAAGTTAGGACAGTTGTGATGATTTTTATTTTTAGAAAATGATCATGCCTGTTTATTAGGTGCCAGCTCCCCTATAGGAGGTATCGAATTTTGGTGGGGTGCAGTTGTATAGAGATCAGAAGTCAAAAAAATAAAAATGCAGCTAAAATTAATATCATCTCCTCGAGTTTGTACTGATCTCTGTAAGGTGGCTGGAGGAAGGGAGACAATCCCCCTTTTTTTCCCTTCAAGGGCACTTGGCCGAGTGTCTCCTTTAAAAAAAAATCCTGGAATTTAGCTCTGACCAGTTTATCCCATTTGAAGTTACTTGATTCTTATTCTAAAATAAAATGTCAAAAAAACTTTTCTCACTAAATTTGTTAAAAGGAACTCATGCAACCTCCCCCCCCCCCCAACTAATGACAGTTACATACTGCTCAGTCTCCTCTCTCTCTCTCTCTCTCTCTCTCTCTCTCTCTCTCTCTCTCTCTCTCTTCTCTCTCTCTCTCTCTCTCTCTCTCTCTCTCTCTCTCTCTCTCTCTCTCTCTCTCTCTGTGTTTGTGTGAGTATTAATGCATGCATACCCGTATAATGAAATAAAACCTTATGCTACTGCTTTTAATCTCCTTTGGGTTTTTGCTGGTTTTTTTTTGTTTGGACTTGGTTTCTTTTGTTGCTGTTTTTTTTCTTTAGTTTTTCTGTTGTTTGTTTTTCTGGGTGAATATGTGGGTTAGGGCTGATTTTATTATTATAATGTATCTGTATTGGATTTATTTTGTTATTATAATGTGTACCTTATAGCAAGGACTAGATGTGAGAAATGCACATTGGTGCTTATTCATTACCCTTGAATTAAAAAAAAAAGATCTCTCTTTCGCATGAAGCAGATTAGTTGTTCGTTTGTTTGGTGTGTTTTTTTTTTTTAAAGTTCTGTTTCATAATTAATCATGTACCTAAAGTATATTCTTTCCCTTATAGCATGTACTGATGTAGACAACATCAAAGACTGGACCGCCCAACCCCTGCAACACCTCCTACTAGCCACACAGGATCGTGAAGCATGGAAAAAGATCTCTGTTGCGTCTTCTCTCACGTCCTTTGGGATATGGGACTGAGTAAGTCTGAGTGATGTAGGCAATTGATGTGCACACATATGTGTTTTCTTCTTCTCATTGGTTTAATGTCCTATTCACTTACAAGGTGATTTAGACAATGGATACATTCACATTAAGAATGTACTGAAAAGGGGATGAGGAGAAAGGTGAAAGGATGAAGAATGTAGTGGATGATGATAAGTTTATAAAATTTCGTTTACAGTAACTGTCCTACTGGTGACTGGCAAATACTTTTCTGCAACTGATACTACGACATGCGACTCAGAATCAGTACAGAACACTTTGGATATTTCCATATTTTTTCTTAGATCTATCCCTTTGCTTTTATTTGAGGCAATGAGCACAGGGCAATCAAACAATATATGATAGCTAATATAATAGCGAACAGATGCAGAAAACATTTTTTGAATAGTTAGTTTTCCAAGCATTTAGACGTAGTTTCATGAATTATGATTTCTATATTTCGTGAGCAACACAAAAGATTTAAGTGAATCTAAAAAACTGAAATTACATAGAGTTTGCAAGATTTGAAATAATTTCAAATGGCATAAACGTAACCTATACTTTTAATCACTATGTCACTTGTACATTCTGAAGCACCGTGTTTTGCCAGAGAATCTGCCAACTCGCTCGAGTAAACACCGCAATGTGATGGCACCCAGCAAAAATGTATCCCAATACCTTTAGAAACAAGAGAATGCACAATGAAACTTGATTTAAAAAGTAACATCATTTCTCATTTTAGGGGCTTCCCAATGTTTCAGAGCAAGTAAAACTGATTTTGAATCAACACAAAAAACGACATTGTAAATCCAAGAGAAATATTTGAAAGATAATTTAGCCCATAAAAATTGACGAACAATTCAGATGTGAATATTGAAAAAAAAATTCCATTACAAAAAGATCTTTTTACTTTTAAGTCGGGTATAACAAATGCAGCCCGCACATGCCGATACTAAGACAGATCCGTCTGTGTATACTTTCAAGACCTATTCACAACTGAGGTTCAAAATCATATAAACTGTCAGATTAGCAGTTATGTGTGTGGTGTGTGTTTGTGTACATTGTGTGTGTTACATGTATGTGTGTCATTGTGTATGTGTGTGCATAATTTCCCTTTTTTTAGAATCTTTGATATTTGTTCCTTTGTAGTTTGGCTATTGCGCATGAAGAAAGGCAGACACCCTCTTGAGGCCTTGTCCTGGGCATCTCCTGGGAAGCAAACAGAGGCCGAACCCCTCCGGACCTGGAGAAGGACTGTGGAGGAGAAAGTGAAGATAATGGGAAAGACCTGGAATGAGTTGCGGTGGCTCGCCCAAGATAGAATTGCCTGGAGGTCCCTTTGGTCTGTGCCTTATGCCCCCCTCAGTGGGCCACAGGGATTGAGTGAAGAGTGAGTTTGCTATTGCAACAGCTCTTTTCCCATAGTGAGAATATTGGCTGAAGTTTCTTCTTCCCCTTTACCAGTTGTTACGTGTTAGGATTTATAGGGTTGGCAGACTTAATTGATGGTGGTGGTAAGGGGTCGTGTTTCAATGTGGCTTTTTGTGCCAATTTTTTGTGTGTTTGTGTGTTGCTCTTTTCATCAATTTATCCATCAAACCATTTGTTTTGTCTGTGTGTGTGTGGTGTTGGTGTGTTTTGGTTTATTTATTTACTTATTCTTTATATCGAGGATAATGGGATAAGCACTCATGTGCTTTTTTCATCCAGTCCCCATGTGTATGCAGTTGTGTAAATATTGTCATCTGTTCCACTGGCACATAATGGCCTACTCTTACAAAAAGTGGACAGGATAGCCTAGTGGTCAGAACATTGCGCTCGCAATTTGACGACCAGGGTTCGATTTCCGGTCGAGGAGATTTTTCTCCTGGAGTTAAATCAGTGCTGACTCCTCTCTCCCCAAAAGTCTTTCGGATGAGACTTTAAACGAGGCCCTGTGTGAAACGCACGCAGAACATCTTGCGCACACATTAAAATCTGTTCCGCTTTTCGTAAGAGTAGGCCATTGTGTACTGGTGGGAACAGATGACATTTACAAAACTGCATACACACGGGACTGGATGTAAAAAAACACAAGAGTGCTTATTCCATTATCCTCGATATAAAAGAATTAAAAATATAAAACTCTCCTCTTCTCTCTCTCTCTCTCTCTCTCTCTCTCTCTCTCTCTCTCTCTCTCTCCTCTCTCTCTCTCTCTCTCTCTCTCTCTCTCCTCTCTCCTCTCTCCTCTCTTCTCTGGTCTATTAGGAAAAACTGATACAAACATAAGTATTGAACAACTGCCTTTTTGTCACACACTCAGTCTCAAATACAGTCTTCTGTTCACAGACAACGAAACGCATTGTCATCACCTGATCAAGACATCAGACTGTCCTTTTCACCCTGGAGATGTCAGTGACGCAGGTTGGTGTGTTTATTTATTCATTTTATAAAGAATTGTTCTCGGAAAAACTTATTAACGACAAACATAAAGTATTGAACAACTGCCTTTTGTCACAGCTCAGTCTCAAATACAGTCTTCTGTTCACAGACAAAAAAAACACATTGTAATCACCTGATAAAGACATTAGACTTCGGATGAGACTATAAACCGAGGCCCCAGTGTGTGAACGCACGCAGAGCATCTTGTCCACACATTAAAACCCTGTTCCGCCTTTTGGAAGAGCAGGCCATAGTGTGCTGGTAAGAGTGGATAATTTTTTTTTTTTTTAATGCACATAGGTGTCGTGTTTAGGCACCATTCCCTGAGAAGAAAAAAAAAATAATGGGTAGGCGCTGCATATGTGGCAATGCGCTCTCCCCGGGAGAGCATCCCACATTTCATGCAGAGAAATCTGCTGTGACATAAAGTGGTATAAAATAAAATTTAAAAATATATATATATATAAAAAAATAAAAACTATCCTTTTCACCCTGAAGATGTCAGTGACTCAGGTTGGTGTGTTTGCAGGATGGACGGATGGAGAGACGGACACAGACAGCGGCAGAGTGAGCAGCTCAGTCACAGTCAATGACACTGCCTGCACTGTAACTGTAAGTCAATGCTGTGCCAATAGGCCAGTACAGCATGTGGCAAGGTATATGTGTGACTTGGGGTCAGTTGAAACTTCTGCCTGTCTCTCCTGGTGTATGTGCATGTGTGTGTGTGTGCATGTGTGTGTGTGTGCGTGTGTGTGTGTGTGTGTGTGTGTGTGTGTGTGTGTGTGTGTGTGTGTGTGTGTTGTGTGTGAGAGACAGAGAGAGAGATTCTTTTATTTTGGAGATAATGTACTAAACACTTCTGTGCTTGTTTACATCTGGTTTCCATGTGTATGCAGTTTCGTAATTTTTGTCATCCGTTCCCACCAACGCACAGTGGCATATTCATCCGAAAATCAGAACAGGTTTTAACATATGTGCAAGGTGTACTTTGTGTGTTGGCGCATGGGACCTTGGTTTTTAGTCTCATCAGAAGGACTTTGGGGAGTTGAGTTGGAACTGATGTTAACTCCAGGAGCAGATATCTCTTTGAATGGGATTCAAACCTGGGACACGAACGCATTGCACATCGCTCTCACCAACCTGGCTATCCCTTCCCATGTGTGTGTGTGTGAATTATTTATTTATTTTTATTTATTCTTTTTCTATCCAGGATAAGGGAATAAGCACTCGTGTACATTTTTACATCCAGTCCCCATGTGTATGCAGTTGTGTAAATATTGTCATCTGTTCCCACCGGCACACAATGGCCTACTCTTATGCTAAGCGGTATAGGATTTAACGTGTGCACAAGATGTTCTGCATGCGTTTGCACACAGGTTCTCGGTTTATAGTCTCATCCGAAGAACTTGGGGAGAGTGGAGGGTCGTCAAATTGCGAGCGCAATGTTCTGACCACTAGGCTATTCCGTCCCCCATATGTGTGTGTATGTGACCGTGTGTGTGGGTTTGTCTGTGTTTGCTTGGTGTGGTGTGTGTGCATGTGTGTGTGTGTGTGTCTGTGTGCATTTGTGTGTTGTGTGTGTCACTGTGTGTGTGTATGTGTGTCACTGTGTGTGTGTGTGTTTTGTTTGTGTGTGTGCCTTTGTGTGTGTGTGTGCCTTTGTGTGTGTGTGTGTCATATTAGTATCAGTGTGTGTGTGTGTTGCGTCTGTGTGTGTGTGTGTGTTGTGTGTGTGTGTGTGTGGTGTGTGTGTGGAGAGAGAGAGAGAGAGAGAGAGAGAGAGAGAGACTGTGTGTGTGTGTGTGTTTTTGTTCTTGTGTGTGTGCACGTCTGTGAGTGTGTGCTCGTCTGTGTGAGTGTGTTTGCTTGTGTGCGCATGCGTGGGTGGGTGCGTGCATGTGAGTGTGTGTGTGTGCCTGTTTCTCTGTGTGTGTGTTGTGTTGTGTGTGTTGTGGTCTGGTATGTGTGTATGTGTGTGTGTGTGTGTTATGTGTGTGTGTTTGTGTTGTTTGTGTGTTGTGTGTGTGTTTTGTTATTGTTGTTGCTGTCTACATATTTCCAAGAATGTATGGCAGAACCAACCCCCCACCTGTCAACAAAACCCAAGTACACAGAGCTGTGGCGGCCCTGCCTGTTGTATGGTTCAGAACCTGGGTCCTGTACTGTCATCAGCTGATCAAGCTGTTGGAGCGCGTCCATCAACGCTGCCTTCCTTCCATATCTGCAAGCATTTGTTTTGTCAAATTTCATGTTCCCCTTGGGGTTTTTTGTTGAAATAAAATTTTGAATTGAATCAACGCTCCTTCCTTCCATCAACACTGCCTGCCTTCCTTCAATGCTGCCTTCCTTCCTTCCATCAATACTGCCTCCCTTCCTTCCATCAACGCTGCCTCCCTTCCATCCTTAGTGTCCAGTGGCAAGATTTTTTGTTTTTTTTTTTAGATCAGATTTTCAGAATTTCCTGTCATCAGCTACGATGTGATAGAATCACAAATGTAGCCTCAGAAACTAGTGGCAAGATAACATCAGCAATGAAGAAATTCTCCAGAGCCAACGTGCCTAGTCTGCAGTCCACAGTGCAGCAGCAGCATCCTGCCTGGTCTGCAGTCCATAGTGCTGCAGCAGCAACCTGCCTGGTCTGCAGTCCATAGTGCTGTAGCTGCAACCTGCCTGGTCTGCAGTCCATAGTGCTGCAGCAGCAACCTGCCCGGTCTGCAGTCCATAGTGCTGCATCAACCTGCCTGGTCTGCAGGCCATAGTGCTGTAGCAGCAACCTGCCTGGTCTGCAGTCCATAGTGCTGCAACCTGCCTGGTCTGCAGTCCATAGTGCTGCAGCAGCAACCTGCCTGGTCTGGAGTCCATAGTGCTGTCAGCAGCAACCTGTTGGTTGGCATGTCCATAGTGCTACAGGACCTGCTGGTCGACATGTGGAAAAACTGACAGTTGTCACCCTTTGGCCGGTCTGAACAAGGGCAACAGTGTCACTGCTGATTGTCAAGGATGAGGCACAGGAAAAGTTGAACTTCTGGATGAAACACAGCAAAGAATGTATAGGTAAAGGTTCAGGACTAAGTAAGAAGCAGAGCTGCAATAGGCAGAAATCCAGCACCAGACATGGCATCGGGACAAGTTTTGCTATTCACCCAAAGAGCCAGCAGAAAGGTTTGAACTTCAGAGAAGATCACAGAAAAGAGAATGTAAAGGTGGGAGTGTGCAATGGGTATAGGATGCTATAAGAGTTCTGAAAGCCCCTTGTTTTTTATTTATTTATTCATTTATTTATTTATTTATTTATTTATTCATTTATTATTTATTTATTTTTATATCAAGGATAATGGAATAAGCAATCATATGCTTTTTTTACATCCAGTCCCCGTTTCTATGCAGTTTGTAAATGTCAGTAGTTCCCACCGCCAAATGATGGCTACTCTTACAAAAAGCAGAACAGGATTTAACATGTGCAGAAGATGTTCTGCATGCGTTCGCACACTGGGGCTCATTTTATATCTCTTTGAAAGACTTTTCATGCTAGAATAGATTGGTTTGGGATTCCCTTTTCTCAGTCCCCCCCCTTTCAGTTGATGATATTTCTGGGTTAACATTGTGACTTAGTTCAGGTAGTGGTAGGTAAGCCTGTGGATTAACCACATTTTTCAGTGCTCTGTGCGTCTGTTGTTAGTATGTTTTATTTATTTTATTTTTTTTTATTCTTTTATTTCAAAGGTAATGGAATAAGCACTCATGTGCTTTTTTTTTTTTTACAGCTGGTCCCTATGTTATGCAGTTTTGTAATTTTTTGTCATCTGTTCCTACTGGAACACAATGGCCTACTCTTCTGAAAAATGGAACAGGCTTAAACATGTGCGCAAGGTGTTCTGCATGCATTTCACACATGGTCACGGTTTATAGTCTCCATTTGAGGATTTTGGGGGAGTGGATTGGTGCTGGTGGTGTGTGTGCATTGTGTGTGTATGTGTGTGTGTATGTGTGTGTGTATGTGTATGTGTGTGTGTGTGTGAGTTGTATGTGTGTGTGATTGTGTGTGTAGTTGTGTGTGTGTATGTGTGTGTGATGTTGTGTGTAGTGTGTGTGTTTGTGTGTGTGCATGTGTGTGTGTGATGTGTGTGTGTGATGTGTGTGTGTGGTTTGTGTGCATGTGTGTGTATGTTTGTGTGTATGTGTGTGTTGTGTGTGTGCGTGCATGATGTGTGGAGTCAACAGAGTGTAGGTGTGTGTGGTTGAGAGAGAGAGAGGAGAGAGAGAGAGAGAGAGAGAGAGAGAGAGAGAGAGAGAGAGAGAGCTAATACCTTTTAGAAATCAGCTGTGTAATTTTGTTTCTTTGTATGTTGTAGTACAACCCTCCCCACCTCCCACCCTTTTTGGCCTTTCCCTGTTGTCAAGGATTCCTTCTGTCCTCAGTAATAAACTGTTACGATGATCTGTGTTAGATAGTCTTAGTATGCCATTTTCATGACAGTGTTTTCTGATAGTCAGGATTCCTTCTGTCCTCTAGTATAACTTTCACAGTCTGTGTGTAGCTGATGCCATCATGATAGATTTACTGATTGTCAGGATTCCTTCTGTCCTCAGTACAGTCTGGGTTGTATAGGTCAGTGTGTTAATATCCAAAGTCAGTACTAGTCAGGAATTGAGTAGTGGTCAGTAGTGTTAATATCCAAAGTCAGTACAGTCTGGGTTGTTAGGTCAAGTGTGTATAATATCCAAAGTCAGCACAATCTAGGTTGTTAGGTCAGTGTTGTTAATATCCAAAGTCAGTCACAAGTCCTGGTTCAAATAACTGTCCTCCGTGAGAACAAGCTCAACGTCTGATATCAGCTTGTGCTTTGGGTTTTTTTTTATTTTTTTATCTGTGAGGTCTACCCCTGGATCAGTTGTAGAATCTGCATGCTTTTCTCTTTAGGAATCAAGTTGATTTGGATTGTTGTAGACATAAACATTTTGTTTCTTAGCTTTTTGATTTAAAATGCGTAGGAACTGTCAGATTCATGTTCTGAAAATCCTTTAGAATAGATTAAATGTTCAGTTACCTTGAAGATAGTGATGGTTTTGAATACTTCAGTATATTTCTTGCTAAAATTTTAAAAGAAAGTCTTTTCAGGGTGTGGTCAGGCTGGGCACTGTTTCAGTAACATGACCTGTCCAGTATGAACCAGAAATTTTCTCTAGCAGTCTGCAGGGACATTAAGCACCAGCTGTTAGCTCCGTCATTGGAGTTTTTAGCTGCAAAATCAGGGACTGAAATAATAAATTAATGAAATTTAAAAGAAAAACCCCCCACACAGACACAGAGACAGACACAGAGAGAAACATGCACGCACGCACGACGTGCGCACACACACACACACAACACACACAACACCACACCACACACCACACAGAACAAGACATTTTGACAGGTATGTTGTTGAATGTTTAGAATTTAAATAATTAAATTAGAAAGATACTCTGTGAAAGTGACATTTGTTTAAAATGCAAGGCTGTGTCTCAGTAAGCTTTGGTCAGTGATGCCAGTCTTCAGATGTTAGGATTACAGTTGTTGAATTGACCTCCAGATGGACATAGGCAGAGAGCTGTTAACTGGTGTTCAGATGTTATGGATGACAGAGTTGTTGAATTGACCTCCAGATGGACATAGGCAGAGAGCTGTTAACTGGTGTTCAGGTTCAGGAGATGACTGCGTGAGGCATGAAAAAGCTGTCCAAATGGCCGTCATTGGCTTGTGGCTTGATTTCTTTTTCTTCATTTAAGAAATAGTGGTTTTGATGTTGCTTTTTCTGAGATACAGGCTGGTCTATGGGAGATGCACACATGTATGCACGCATGCGCACACACACACATGCACACACACCCACACTCACACACACATCCACATCCACACACACACACCTGCACACATACACACACCTGCGCACACACACACACACACACACACACACACACACACACACACACACACACACACACACACACACACACACACCCTCTACTTTAGCACTACTAAGATCTGGTAGCACATTACTAGATGTGTTGTTATAGTTCATGACCGCTGAAATTTCTTTTGTCACAGTTCTTCTAGTTCATCATCAGCCACAGTTTTTCTGAGGAAGCTAGAATTGGCTCGTGGGGTGTTGTGGTTAGGTGCAGTTTTCCATTAGATATCTTTTGATTTCATTCCACCAGTTCTTCGTCACTTTGAACCTAGATAACATGACTGTAGCACTTGAACCTTAATACATGACTATGTCACTTGAACCTAGATAACATGACTGTAGCACTTGAACCTTAATACATGACTATGCCACTTGAACCTATATACATGACTGTAGCACTTGAACCTTAATACATGACTATGCCACTTGACTCCAGATCATTGATTGGATCTCGTTATCATAGATACACAACTGGAGCACTTTTGATTTAATTGTATGGCAATGTAGTATTTTAGACTTGGATACATTGTTATTGTGATAATGTAATACTTCAAACTTGAATGTTGAATTATGACTATAATATTTTAAATGTAGACTATATCATATCACTATGCAGCATTCTGAATTTAAATATGACTATAACATGTAGTATTGTAAATGTAGAAACATGCCCCCCCCCCCCTCCCTTTTGGTAAATCTTGTGTAACCGGGAAGCCAGACAGGGATCAGACTGCATGCTTACTCAGTGTAGACTGTTGTGTTCATTTTCTCTGCTGCCTTCCTGTCACTTCACAGTGCAGGGACTGGTCCTTTCTGCCAAGCTTTGCTCAGTATTTCCTTAAAAGATTTGTGACTGGCTTTTCTCTAGGTCATTACACATCTCTCAGTTTTCCTGACACATTTCCCAATCTTCTTTAATTAAGTCATATGCAGTTTCCAGTGTTCTCAGTCATTACACTTTCCCAGTTTTCTGAAAGTCAGCAGATGCTTGACAAGGTTTAGTGTTTGTTTACTGTGACATTTGTGAGGAAGTTTAAGTGTATGCATATCATTGGATAATTCTTTCATTTGGTTTCTGATCTGATTAGCTCTCTTCTGTATCATCGTCTTGTTTTCATCCACATATCAGTCTGAAGAGAATGTCAACACATGGATTTCAGTAGTCATGTCTGTGTAAACTTACCAGTTTACAAACCTCTCCCCCACCCCCACCCCAACACCCTTCCCATGTAAAGACACACACACATGTATGCATACGCATATATACACATATATAAGCACATATGTTGGGAATTATGGATGCAGAAGTGATTGAGTGATAGATGACTAAATTTTATTTATTGGTGGTAGAAGATTAGGCAGAATAATTTTGTATATTAAAAAAACCTACTATCAGAGAGAGAGAGATCAATCTTAGGAATACATTTTTTTCTTTTGCTCGACTTTAAAATTCATGTTCAGAACCAGTGTTGAAGAGACACATTTGTCAGCAGTAAACCCCTGTGGTAAGCCACACTCCCTTACACCCAAAAGCAACTCAGGATTCATTTCTTTCAGGGTTATTAAATGGGGATTTATAAAACCTTCACTCAAGGCATGAAAGTCCTTTTTTGTACGCAGTCACACCCCACACATTTGCACTCACCCATGGATCAGTACGCGCACACATGCACGCAGGCATGCATGCACACATACCTACCTGCCTCACTCCCACCCTCACACCACCACCTACTTACCCCAGGATGAGGGCAAGACCCACAGTAGTGATGTGGGTGGCTGAAAAGTCCGGGCTGAAAAGCTCGTCCTCTTCCCATATGTAATGGTCAGAAACGTCAAGCAAGAGCACTAAAAGAGAGCAAGTACCGCAAGCTTACCAACTCTCAGGCTCGAGAAAGCTCCTGTCGTGTTCTTAAGAAAATGGCGCCTGGCCAGAGGCTCCAGGGAAAATGTTTGGGGTCGTGTTTGTGTACACACAAACATGCACAAGCACGAGCATACACACACTACTACCCGAATACACACACGCACATTCACACACACACACATGCACACACACAAACACACACACAGAGAAACTTAAAGGGGAGGTGGGGATGGCTTGCGATGCCTTGAGGGTTGGTTTGTGGTCGTTGTTTGATAGTTCTGAGGGGGTGTTCCTGTGGTGCTGGAGGGTCTTTAGAGGTGGGGGTTTATCACCGAGGTTGTGTATTGGTCAGCAATATTCTTTGAACATAAAGATGCATTTTTTAAGGTAAAATTGTGTATTTGCAGGAAAACATTGGATGAGACTTTCATTTCCCACCAAGAACATTTGTGCAAACTGCAACGAAGACTTGCACACTCGTGTGCATACATGTATACACACACACTCACACACACATACACACACATACACACACAAACACACACACACACACACACACACAAAAACACACACACACACACAAACACACACACACACACGCAAGCAAGTCTATGTGAGTCTCAACTGGCATACACTGCCAGGTAGAAAACAGTCTTTCTTGTTAGCTGCATGTCCTCTATACATGTTCAAGTTCAGCCTGTTGTAGAATATGTGTGCATAATTAACATGTTCCTCAGGACAGCGTCAGTCACCTGCAAGCTGGATTTTCTCCTTGTTGGCTTTGATTTTCTCCTTGTTGGCTTTGGTTTTCACTTTGTTGGCTTCTTCATTAAGGATTTTCATTTTCTGATCAGAGTTGGAAATCATGCCTACACCTGTTCACTACAGGCCCTTCTCTATTTTTTCTGGTGATAATCATTTTTTCCTAGTGACAACTATCATCATCTTTCAGTGAGAAGTTTGCAAGCCAAAGTGGTCTTCCTGATTTTCTTCAGCTGCCTCATTTTCTTTTTCCATAATAGAGTATGTAGTCTCAGCCATGTCTGGCCTCCCCATCATTGCACAAGATTCCCCTGACAAAGCCAAACTGGACCGTCCTTTAACCAGTATCATTTTTCCTTCTTCCAGCTAAGTTGGCCACAGTCTAAAACATGTTGATAAAAGCTGTATATCGTAATTAAATATAATGGACTAGCTCCCCTTGTCATCAAAAGTATTTGTCCTCAAGAAAATGTCTGTTTGAAAAGGTAATTGAAACACATTTGACTGCACAAAGTGAAGAAGAGAAAAAGACGAACTTGTTTTTGACATGTGACTTTAAAGATGTTGCTGAATTTGGCCTTTGTTCCCACAAAGTGGGAAAAAAGTGAAGAAGAGAAAAAGACGAACTTTGTTTGACATGTGACTTTAAAGATGTTGCTGAATTTGGCCTTTGTTCCCCAAAGTCATAGCCATACTGCCTGACCAACTGGTTTAATAGTAATGCTACACACAGTGGACATGAAGCTGTACCTGCAGTGACTGAATAGGATTGGTAGTGTGACTTAGCTACATGATTCTGTAGTGGTTTAAACAAAGGAACATGATTATGTAGTACTGTAGAAATAGAAACAGGACTGTGTAACAATCAGGACGTGTCTACTCTATTCTTTTATCATACCTTTCTAAAGCTGCTATCTTTTTCACTGAAGACTATGAAGAATATAACTATTCATTAGTCATTGTTGGATCACAGTTGTCAGATTGCCCCTCTTTCAGCTCATCTTAGCTGCTAATTAATTTATCCCAGTCTAGGTGGGGGCTAGCTGGTGCTATTTATAGCAGGAACCCACCACACTTGGATGTGATAAAAGGAAAGGCACGCTAAATTTAGCACTCATGACTGAGTGAAGTTGGATTTGTGTGCTGTGGGATTCAGTCTGTTTTGCCTTATGCTCTCTTTTTCTTTTGCCTTACCCATGTGTTTGAAACAGTTATTTTGTCAAAGATCAGAATAGTTGGAATTGATGTGAGTTATCAGACAGGTGTTGGTGGTGGGTGACCTCAGGGTCAGATGGTGCACACTGTGGCTTGGTATGGTCCTGTGTTCATGTCAGCATGGAGGACCTCACAGAAAGCTGACCAGGAGTCAAAACGAGTAGATGATAAAGTGTTCAGAATCAGGAACATACTCATAGATGGTATAAAGTGTTTAGAAACATTAAAACATTCAACAACATACTTGTAGATGATAGAGAGTGTTTTGAAATGTGAACACATTCAACAACATACCTGTAGATAATAGACATTAATCAGAAATGTGAACACATTCAACAACATACCTGTAGATAATAGACAATCAGAAATGTGAAAACATTCAACAACATACTTGTGGATTTTTTGGGGGTGGGGGGTTGTTAGCACCTGATTATTTCAGGCTAAAAATTCTTAAAGATGGTTGGTAGCTGGTGAAATGACATGTAGACTCAGTTGGGGAAAGTGACATTTCAAGGAGGTCTCTGTGACTTTTCAGAAATTGTGTTCATTTGATAACTGTCAGTGTTTTATCTCCCCCCCCCCCCCCCCCTCCCACTTTGTTTTACATGTTTGGGTTCAAAAATTTGTAGTAACGCTTTTCAGGGCCTGATAACTCTTATCTATAAGAAGCCAGGTTGGATCAACTGTGCAGATCTCTCTTTCACTTTAAATGTTCTGGGCATCATAGACACAAGCTTCATTCCTCATACCCACTATCTGCCCTTCAATTTCATGCTATTTTATTCTTGATCCAGACTGATTTTCCAAGATGCTTTTTTTTTAAACCAAAGAAAGAGGAAATTTACCTGTATAAATTTCTTTTGCTTTAGATTTCCTTGACTGTTGTATTCTGTCTTCTTAAAGTGGGAGTGTGGGTACATTGAAGTCAGGCCAAAGACCTGGGTAAGCCTGTAGTCTAAAACTGTGCCGGCAAGGTGAGTGAGGCACTGCAGGTCTGCTGTGAATGGAGGGGCTGAGTGGGGGTGCTGGCAGAAATAGAAAGCCTTGGTACAGGGAAGTCCCAGTTGAGTGTTCATGGTCCTTTGTGTTTTTAGTGATACAAGTTGTTGGTACAGGGAAGTCTTAGTGTCCATGTTCCTTTGTGTTTGTAGTGATGCAAGTTGTTGATACACAGAAGTCCTAGTTAGTGTCCATGTTCATTTGTGTTTGTAGTGATACAAGTTGTTGGTATAGGGAAACTTGCTCTAGTTAGTGTCTATGTTCCTTTGTGTTTGTAGTGATACAAGTTGTTGATACACTGAAGCCCTAGTTAGTGTCCATGTTCCTTTGTGTTTATTGTGTTACAGATGGCCAACTCTTTAGAGTATTCTTCTGTTTGTTAGGTTGTCAAATGGGAATCTTTCCAGATTTTTCCCCTCTCTTTTTGTGGTAGACATGTTGCTTTGAAAGGTTGACCATCATCCCATTGTATGGAGTGTTGATCGTTTGTGTTGTCCTGACTATTCTCCACATTTCCTGTCTGCTTAAGAATTGTGACTCCATTTGTTGGCTTCATACGGCAAACATCCTCTCAGCTTTGAAAGTTAGACTTTCAGAGTTTAGCATGTTTCTGCTCCAGTTTTTGTGAAAGTTTTCTTCTTTGTGCTTCTGTTGGGAAATTTCTTCTGTGGTGACTTAAGTCTTCACATGGTTGTGTTTCTGCAAGGTTTTCACAGCACTCCTTTTTCCAGCACTGTCTGTGACCGACAGTACTAAGGACAGGTCTGCAGTGTGTCTGTGGCTCTTGAGTTCTTTTGAGTTTCTCTCCTTTTTCTTTCTGCCATCCTGTCTACCCCCCCCCCCCCCCCACATCCTTTGTGTGTTGGTTGTGACATGTAGGAAAATATGGATAAAGCCTTAGAATGAAGTGGAAAAGTGACAGTGAGTGAATGAGTGTGTGTGTGCGTGTGTGTGCATGTGTGCGTGTGCATGTATGTGTAGAGCAGTGGTTGGAGTGGCAATGGTAGTAGTGGTAGCTGTAGCAGTAGTAATGGTAGTAAAGTATGATAATAGCAGAAGTAGTAATGATAGTATTTCATCTTATGTCTGTCTACATCAGTGTTACGAGATCCACATGAGCAAGAAAGACGGTGTATGTGAGTAAATGAGGGAGAGATAGAGGGGTGTGTGTGTGTGCGTGCATGCGTGTGCATGTGTGAGTGTGTGTGTGTGAGTGTGTGTGTGTGTGTGTGTATGTGTGTGAGTGTGTGTGTGTATGTGTGTGTGTATGTGTGTGTGTGTGTACACATGCGCTGGTACCGCTTCCCTCTCCCTGAAGGTCCTTCAGAACATGCAACGCCTGTTTAAACAGCCAGTCATCTGTTGTGGCTGGTGGTTGCCAAAGGGGGTCATAGCCAGGGAGTGGGGATAAGCTGCCACTGCCTAGAAAGTGCTCCCTAGGGCCAGTGTCTCTAGCAGCCCCAGAAACCAAACCAAAGCCCAGCTCCTGTCCTTTCTGTGTAGCTTAGCCTCTAAGTCTTGCAGGACTGTTTTTACTGATAGAACTGGTTAGACTAGGAAGGCAGCTTTTTTTTGGGGGGGGTAAGGTGGTAAGAACTTGATAGCATGGGAAGGCGGTTTTTAGGGGGATGTAGGGATAATTTTTTTAACCATGTGGAAGTGGTTACCCCGGAAGGCACTTGGGGTTTTTGGGTTTTTGGGGGTTTTTGTTGTTGTTTTTTTTGGGGGGGTAATAATAGCAACCAGCAGAAGTGCATCCCTAGTTCTGCCCATGTTCAAAACAGACAGCTGTCAGTGCAGTCAGCATCCTGGAGAGATTCAGAATAGTCAGAGTGAGGTCCAAGGCTTTCTACACACCGGTTGAGACTGAACCCTGTCTACAAATTTTTTGGTTTTGGGTTTTTCGTTGTGATTTTATAATTTGGTTTGAAAGTCACTTCAGCCAGAGTTGTAATGAAGTCTTCCAAAGTGAACTGCTGTGACACTTCAGACAGGAGTGGGTGTGAACTGCTGTGCACATTCAGCTTCTTTCATACATGTCAGACATAAATCCCTGACAGCACGTGGAGAAAACCGATTCCAAGCCATGGACATGTGTATGTGTGTGCTTGTGTGTGTGTGTGTTTATGTGTGTGTCTGAGTGTGTGTGTGTGTGTGTTTTGTGTGTGTGTAAGTTTATGTGTGTGTGTGTGTTTTGTGTGTGTGTGTGGTGTATGAGTGTGTGTGCATGTGTGTGCGCATGGGCATGTGTGTGCGTATGGGCATGTGTGTGTGTATGGGCATGTGTGTGTGTGTGTTTATGTGTGTGTGTTTGTGTGTGTGTGTGTGTGTGTGTTTGATTTCATGTCTGTGTGTATGTGTCTTTTGTATTGTTTATTTATTTATTCTTTTATTTAGAGGAAAGTGGAATAAGCACTCATACGCTTTTTTACACCTAGTCCCCATGTGTATGCAGTTTTGTAAATTTTTCATCGGTTCTCACTGCCACAGAGATCAACAGGCCTCTCACTCCACAACAAGATCCAATTATATTTAACACCAAGGTCAAGTTGGTCCTACTGTATGGCTCAGAAACCTTGCAGGTGACAAAGACCAACACACACAAACTCCAGACATTCACCAACAGATGTCTTAGGAACATCCTTGGTATCAGGTGGCCAGAAGTCATCTTAAATGAACTATGGGACAGGACCAGACAGCTCCAATTGAGACAGAGATCAAGAAAAGGAAATGGGGATGGATTGGCCATACGCTCCGCAAGCCTGCTTCAGATGTCACTAGGCAGGCCCTTGACTGGAACCCACAAGGGAAGCGGAAAGTAGGTCGACCAAAACAGACCTGGCACAGAAGCATTGAAGCAGAGACAAAGACAGCCGGAATGACATGGGCCGAGCTGAAGAGGATCTCCCAGAACCGAGTCTGTTGGAGGGGTGTTGTTGCAGCCCTTTGTTCCCACAGGATATCACAGGCATAAGTCAAGTCTCACTGCCACACAGTGGCCTACTCTTTCAAACAGCGGAACAGGATTTAACATATGTGCAAGATGTTCTGCGTGATTTCGCACACATCAGCTCATATGTACATACACGTTCATTCTGTGAGTTGTGGACATTGTGTACATGTATACATACATGTTCATTCTGTGAGTTGCAAGGTCGCTGTGTGGATATAGTGGAGGACAGAACTGGGAGGAAGACAGACAGGACTGTGGCAGAGGTAATTACTCTGTGTCTGTGTGTGTGTGTGGGGAGGGGGGAGAGGGAGGGGGTGAATGGGGGAGGGGGGGGGAGTTACATGTCAATCTACTGATAATGGTTTCTGTTGCATTTCCAGGTTTTCCATACCAAGATCAAGGCAGCAAGTGAGGACCCAGTCACAGTAAATGGGAAGGAGCTGGAAGAAGTGGAGGCATTCACGTACCTGGGTAGCATCATGAACATGCAGGGTGGCACAGACGCAGATGTCAGAGCCAGAATTGGCAAGGCGAGGGCAGCGTACTTGCAGCTGAGGAACATCTGGAGCTCCAAGGTGGTGTCGACCCGCACGAAGATCAGGCTGTTGATCTCCAACGTCAAGTCAGTCTGACTGTATGGAGCAGAGACATGGAGGACAACAAAGACCACCATCAAGAAAGTGCAGACCTTCATCAACAGCTGCCTGAGACGAATTCTCCAGATCCACTGGCCCAACACCATCAGCAACACAGACCTGTGGCAACGTACCAACCAGCTGCCAGCTGAGAATGAAATCCGGCGCAGGAGATGGGGATGGATCGGTACACCCTGAGAAAGCCAGCCAGCAACATCACAAGGCAGGCACGATCATGGAACCCCCAGGGAAAACAAAAAAGAGAAACACCTGGTGATGTGACCCTGAGGCAGAAACCAAGAAGATGGGATATACCTGGAGACAGCTGGAGAGAATAGCCCAGGACAGAGGACTCTGGGGGACTGTTGTTGGCGGCCTATGCTCCAGGGGGAGTGATGGGCCTTAGTAAGTAACAGTCAGAAAATCAAGTGGCTGGCACATTTTTATTAGGTAAGTGCTGTTTGTTTATTTCATGCGTGTGTGTTCGTGCGTGTGTGTGTATGTGTCTTTGTGTGTGTGCGTTCGTGTGTGTGTGTGCGCGTGTGTATGTGTGTGTGCATGTGTGTGTGCATGTGCGTGCATTCATGTGTGCGTGCGTGTGTGTGTATGTTTGTGTTTGTGTGTACGTTCGTGTGTGCGTGTGTGTACATTCGTGTGTGTATGTGTGTGTGTGTGTGTGTTTGGTGGACGGGGTGCAGGAGACATTGTTGAATAAAAACATGGCATCAGCAATGTTGTATGTGTGTGTTAGCAGGGTTGCGGACTGGATAATGCAACAGGCTACAGCAGGCAGGAGAACTGGTATACAGTGGACCTTCACAAAGCAGCTGGAAGACCTGGACTTTGCAGACGACATCAGCCTTCTCTCCCACAGGCACCAAGACGCACAAGAGAAGCTATGTCACGTTGCGGGAGAAGCCGAAAAGATAGGCCTCCAAATCAACATCAGGAAGATGGAGGTCATGAGGGTGAACAACAAGAAACAAGACCCAGTGTGACTACACCAAGAAAACATCAAGGAAGTCGACAAATTTACCTACCTGGGCAGTGTCATCAGTAAAGATGGGGGGACGGATGAAGACATCAAGTGCCGAATAAATAAAGCCCGTCATGCCTTCAACACCCTTTGCCCAATCTGAAGATCAACAGCCCTCTCACTCCACAAGATCCGGATATTCAACACCAATATCAAGTCAGTCCTACTGTACGGCTCAGAAACCTTGCGGGTAACAAAGACCAGCACCCACAAACTCCAGACATCCACCAACAGATGTCTTAGGAACATCCTTGGTATCAGGTGGCCAGAAGTCATCTTAAATGAACTTTGGGACTGGAACAGACAGCTTCAATTGAGACAGAGATCAAGAAAAGGAAACGGGGGATGGATCACCCATAAACTCCGCAAGCCTGCTTCAAATGTCACCAGGCAGGCCCTTGACTGGAATCCACAAGGGAAGCAGAAAGTAGGTCGACCAAAACAGACCTGGCGCAGAAGCACTGAAGCATAGACGAAGGCAGCCGGAATGACGTGGGCTGAGCTGAAGAGGATCTCCCAGAACTGAGTCTGTTGGAGAGGTGTTGTTGCAGCCCTATGTTCCCAAGGGAATTCACAGGCATAAGTCAAGTAGGGTTGCTGTTTCAATACACAGATGTGTGTGCAGATAATAGAAGGTAACTGGATTTGTTTCTCAGTGTGTGTGTATGTATGTGCATGTATGTGTGTGTGTGTGTGTGTGTGTATGTGTGTGTGTGAGTGAGAGAGAGAGATTTTATTTTGATTGATTCTTTTATATCAAGGATAATGGAATAAGCACTCATGTGCTTTTTTTACATCCAGTCCTCGTGTGTATGCAGTTTTGTAAATGTCATCTGTTCCCACCGGCACACGATGGCCTACTCTTACGAAAAGCGGAACAGGATTTAACGTGTGCGCATGATGATCTGTGTGCGTGCACACACAGGCCTCGGTTTAAAGTCTCATCCGAAGGACTTTTGGGGAGAGTGGAGTCAGCACTGATGTTAACTCCAGGAGAAAAATCTTGAATGGGATTCGAACCCAGGTCATCAAATTGCGAGTGCAATGTTCTGACCACTAGGCTATCTGACCGAGAGAGAGAGAGAGAGAGCTGTTTTATAAATATCTTTAATAGACATTTTTTTAAATAATTTATTTTTGTGTTCCCATTTTTGTGTGTTGTTTGTTTATATTTGTTCACATCAAAAATGCTTTTATTTTCATTTTGTGTTAAATTTTGTGTGTGTGTTCATTTGTGTGTTTTTGATGTCACAGCTTTGGTGAATCCCAGGACCATGTGACGACAATAGGAAGGGAGAGTTAGAGACTGGAGTCTGCCCCTTAGAGGTTTGTGTGAGATTACACAAATGTAACGCTCAACCAGGAAATGACAGATCAGATTGCCGCAATGCGCATCATCATCGAGCAGTCCATGGAGTGGCAGACCCCTCGTATTCTGTCTTTGTCGACTTTCAGAAGGCATTTGATAGCGTCGACAGAGATGTCATCTGGAAACTGATGCACCACTATGGCTTCCCTCCAAAGTTCATCACCATCATCCAACAGCTCTATGAAGATGCCACCTGTCAAGTCATCCATGACAGGAAATTGATGGAACCCTTCTGCGTATCAACCGGTGTTCGACAGGGCTGTCTGTTGTCGCCAACCATCTTCCTGTTGGTGGTTGACTGGATAATGCGACAGGCCACGGCAGGCAGGAGAACTGGCATACAGTGGACCCTCACAAAGCAGCTGGAAGACCTGGACTTTGCAGACGATATCAGCCTTCTCTCCCACAGGCACCAAGATGCACAAGAGAAGCTATGTCATGTTGCGGAAGAAGCCAAAAAGATAGGCCTCCAAATCAACATCAGGAAGATATAGGTCATGAGGGTGAACAGCAAGAAACAAGACCCGGTGCGACTACACTAAGAAAACATCAAGGAAGTCGACAAATTTACCTACCTGGGCAGTGTCATCAGTAAAGATGGGGGGACGGATGAAGACATCAAGTGCTGAATAAATAAAGCTCGTCATGCCTTCAACACCCTTCGCCCAATCTGGAGATCAACAGCCGTCTCACCCCACAACAAGATCCGGATATTCAACACCAACATCAAGTCGGTCCTACTGTATGGCTCAGAAACCTTGCGGGTAACAAAGACCAACACCCACAAACTCCAGACATTAACCAACAGATGTCTTAGGAACATCCTTGATATCATATGGCCAGAAGTAGTCTCAAACAAAGAACTATGGGACAAGACCAGACACGCTCCAATCGAGACGGAGATCAAGAAATGGGGATGGATTGGCCATAAACTCCGCAAGCCTGCTTCAAATGTCACCAGGCAGGCCCTTGACTGGAATCCACAAGGGAAGCAGAAAGTAGGTTGACCAAAACAGACCTGGCGCAGAAGCATTGAAGCAGAGACGAAGGCAGCCGGAATGACATGGGCTGAGCTGAAGAGGATCTCCCAGAACCGAGTCTGTTGGAGAGGTGTTGTTGCAGCCCTATGTTCCCAAGGGAATTCACAGGCGTAAGTCAAGTAAGTCAAGTAGGGTTGCTATTTCAATACACAGGATTTGTTTGCAGATAATAGAAGGTAACTGAATTTGTTTCTCAGTGTGTGTGTGTGTGTGTGTGTGTGTTAGAGAGAGAGAGAGATTTGATTTGATTTATTCTTTTACATCAAGGATAATGGAATAAGCACCCTTGTGCTTTTTTTACATCCAGTCCCTGTGTGTATGCAATTTTGTAAATGTCATCTGTTCCCACCGGCACACGATGGCCTACTCTTACAAAAAGTGGAACAGGATTTAACGTGTGCGCACGATGTTCTGCGTGCGTGCACACACGGGGCCTCAGTTTATAGTCTCATCCGAAGAACTTTTGGGGAGAGTGGAGTCAGCACTGATGTGAACTCCTGGAGAAAAATCTCGAACGGGATTCGAACCCGGGTTATCAAATTGCAAGCGCAATGTTCTGACCACTAGGCTATCCAGAGAGAAAGATAGCTGTTGTATAAATAACTTTCATAGACATTTTTCAAATATGTTTTTGTGTTCCCATTTTTGCGTGTTGTTTGTTTATATTTGTTCACATCAAAATTGTTTTTATTTTCATTTTGTGTTAAATTTTGTGTGTGTTCATTTTGTGTGTTTTTGATGTCACAGCTTTGGTGAATCCCAGGACCATGTGACGACAATGGGAAGGGACAGTTAGAGGCTGTGTCTGCCCCTTAGAGGTTTGTGTGAGATTACACAAATGTGACGCTCAACCAGGAAATGAGTCGCTTAGCACTTGACCCACTTTTCCGCTAGGAGCCTTTAAAGGCAGGTGGGGGGCAAGTTGGTGATTTTAAGATTTTTATTGATTATAAAACTATAGCCATTATTTTATCTTGTAGTGAAATATCAAGGCATAGTTTTGTTTCCTTTTGCCTTTAAATTTGTTTTAAAAATACCCAAGCCCTCTTTCTGGCTACCTATTAGGATGCTTAACTTGTCAATTTCTCATTTTGTCATTTCCTGCAGTCTATCATTTTAAGTTTTAATAACTTTTGATAGAATTGTTAGATTTTCAATCTGTTTTTTGTATTGTATAGCAATTTTATTGCAGGTTAATAACATGGTAATAACTTAAAATTGACCTCTGGTGCAATGCAACTCCTTATATGGTGGAGTGTCATATATTTGTACAAATGCAATTGCCAAACACAAAATAAATATAGTTGCATGCAGGAAAAAGAAAAAAAGGGTAGGCGCTGCACATGTGGCGACTCACTCTCCCCGGGGAGAGCAGCCCGAATTTCATGCAGAAAAATCTGTTGTGACATAAAGTGGTACAAAATCATGTACAGAAATAGATAGGGGTGTTTTGGTTTATTTTGTTTTTGATGGTTTTTTGTTGTTGTTTTTTTTACCATGGTTAGTGCATGAAGAAACTGAAGACATCTGATGGGGGGGGGGGGGGGGGTGGCTGTAGAGATAATACTGAAAATGTTATGGACACAGTGTACATGTTCATTCTGTGATTTGCAAGGTTGGTGTGTGGAGGACAGGACTGGGAGGAAGACAGTCAGGACTGGCAGAGGTAATTACTCTGGGGGTGGGGGTGTATGTGCAGGGAGGGGGGGGGTGGAGGGAGGGGGAAGTCACATGACATTCTATTGATGACGGTATGTTTTGGTTTTTGTTCCCAAGGTTTTTTTCCCAATGCAATCAGACAATAAGGGGGCTGACACATATTTTATGAGCTAAGTGTTGCGTGTATTTTATTTTCTTTTATTTATTTTATTTCATTTTATTCTTTTATATCGAGGATAATGGGATAAGCACTCTTGTGCTTTTTTACATCCAGTCCCCGTGTGAATGCAGTTTTGTAAATCTTGTCATCTATTCCCACTGGCACACTATGACCTACTCTTTCAAAAAGTGGAACAGGATTTAACGTGTGTGCAAGATGTTCTACGTGCTTTCGCACATGGGGCCTCGGTTTATAGTCTCATCCGAAAGACTTTTGGGGAGAGTGGAGTCAGCACTGATGTTAAGTCCAGGAGAAAAAGTAACATTGACCGAACTTGAACCGTTTTTAAACGTCCACCATGAAGTTGCCGTATTGCAGCTTGAAATGTGTGTTGGGTATGTTCATGTTTCCGTTTGCCACTGAAGGCTGACATGAATTATTGGGTCTTGAACGTGCATATTTCATTTTCTGCATGTGTATTTACATGAAAAGCATTAAGGCACTGGCAGGTATGCTCTTGAAGTTGACCTGGGTGGTCATAAAAATTCCTACACTTCAATGCACCAGACTTCGCTGAGATTCAAATCCAGGACTTGATGGATCCATGGTTTTGAAGTTTAACGGTTTTAACCACTTGGACTGTGGTATCTGTTGAACCTTGAAATGCTTTGTGTTGTAAATGAGAAAGGTATACCACAGGTGTTTGTCATCTTGTGTGCTGAAGCCCATGCATTTCTCTACAGCTGTTATGTATATTAATTTGTGTTTGTACATTTCAGGGTCGGTGTTCCATGATTACCAAGGACTGGTGGTGCCATCTTTTTTCTGTGGTAAGTATTGAGTTTGTACATTTTGGGGTGGGGGGTTGTGTATAGATGGTGTCTATATTTTCTGTTTGTGCTTTTCAGCATTGGTGTTCCCATATAGCTGAGGACTGATGATGGCGCAATCTTTTTAATCTGCGGTAAGTACTCAGTCTGTACATTTGTGTCTTGTCCTATGGGGGGAAGGGGGGGGGGGTTGGGGGTGGAAGGGAGGAGGGGGGAGGATGATTTCATATATTTGTGTGTAGGCATGTTCTACATCTGTTCTTTTCTGTGTGTTACATGTGGCTCGGTCACGTGCGAAGGATGGAGGATGGGCGCAATGCTAAAGATCTCCTCTATGGTGAACTTGCCTCCGGCAAGAGAAGCATTGGCTGCCCCCAAGTGCGCTACAAAGACGTCTGCAAGTATGACATGAAAGCCCTGGACATCAACACAGAGAACTGGGAGGAGGTGGCGGCTGACCACAGCAAATGTATATTCTGGGATTTGCGCGGCCAGAGTTAACATGTGCGCAAGATGTTTTGTGTATGTGTGTGTGTGTGTGTGTTCTTGTAGTAGAGTAGCTTGTTTCCACATAATTTGCTAAGAGAGTTCTTGCTTGCTGGGGTTTTTTGTTCCCCCCCCCCCCCACTTTTAAAAAAAAAAACACGTTTATTTCTTGGAAAAAAATGATAGAGGCAAAGGAGGAGAATGGGAGAAAAGGATGGAGTTATTTGGGGGGTTGAAAATGATGTGTGTCATAAATCAGACAGGTTTGACACAAGTGCGTGTCATCTTCCGTGTCGAACCTTGAACATTTTCTTCATGTTTCTCAGCTAGAGCTTCGAGGTTCATCAATGGTGAGATTTCTCATATGCGACGGGTTTTTAATGACCACCATGAAGGTAGCCGCATTGCACCTTGAAATGTATGCTAGGTATGTTCGTGTTTCCGTTTGCCACTGAAGGCTGATATGAATTATTGGGTCTTGAATGTGCATATTCAATGTGCAAAGTCTTCACCATCCTGCCACCTTCCTCCCCCATATGTATATTAATTTGTGTTTGTGTGTTTCAGGGTGGATGTTCCATGATGACCAAGGACTGGTGGTGCTGTTTTTTTTTTCTGTGGTAAGTATTGAGTTTGTACATTTATGGGTGGGGGGTTGTGTATAGATGGTGTCTATATATTCTGTTTGTGCATTTCAGCGTTGGTGTTCCCAGATAGCTGAGGACTGATGATGGCAGCATCTTTTTTTTTCTGCGGTAAGTACTCAGTCTGTACATTTGTGTCTTGTCCTATGGGGAGGGGGGGTGTGGAAGGGGAGGGGGGGGGAGGGGGGGAAGATTTCATATATTTGTGTGTAGACATGTTCTAGATCTGTTCTTTTCTGTGTGTTACATGTGGCTCGGTCACGTACGAAGGATGGAGGATGGGCGCATTCCTAAAGATCTCTATGGTGAACTTGCCTCCGGCAAGAGAAGCATTGGCCGCCCCCAAGTGCGCTACAAAGACGTCTGCAAGCATGACATGAAAGCCCTGGACATCAACACAGAGAACTGGGAGGAGGTGGCGGCTGACCACAGCAAATGTATATTCCGGGATTTGCGCGGCCAGAGTTAACATGTGCGCAAGATGTTTTGGGTATGTGTGTGTGTGTGTGTGTTCCTGTAGCAGAGTAGCTTGTTTCCACATAATTTGCTAAGAGAGTTCTTGCTTGCTGGGTTTTTAAAAAAATTTTTATCCCCCCCCTTTTTTTAAAAAAAACATTTATTTCCTTGGAAAAAAATTGATACAGGCAAAAGAGGAGAATGGCAGAAATGGATTAGGGGGTTTGAAAATGATGGGTGTCATAAATCAGAAAGGTTTGACACAAGTGCGTGCCATCTTCCGTGTTGAACCGTGAACATTTTTTTCCTATTTCTCAGCTAGAGCTCTAAGGTTCATCAATGGTAAGATTTCGCGTATGCGACCGTTTTTAACAACCACCATGAAGGTAGCCGCATTGCAGCTTGGAATGTATGCTGGGTATGTTCATGTTTCCGTTCGCCACTAAAGGCTGAGATGAATTATGGGGTCTTGAACGTGCATATTTCATCTTCTGCATGTGTATTTACATGAAAAACATTAAGGCATTGGCAGGTCTGCACTTGAAGTTGACCTGGATAGTCATAAAAATACCTACACTTCAACTCAGCAGACTTCGCTGAGGTTCAAACCCAGGACTTGATGGATCCATGGTATTGAAGTTGAACGGTCTTAACCACTTGACTGTGGCATGCATTGAACCTTGAAATGCTTTGTGTTGTAAGTGAGAGAGGTATAACACAGGTGTTTGTCATCTTGTGTGCTGAAGCCCATGCATTTCTCTACAGCTGTTATGTATATTAATTTGTGTTTGTGCGTTTCAGGGTTGGTGTTTCATGATGACTAAGGACTGGTGGTGCTGGTTTTTTTTTCTGTGGTAAGTATTGAGTTTGTACATTTTGGGGTGGGGGGTTGTGTATAGATGGTGTCTATATTTCCTGTTTTTGCATTTCAGTGTTGGTGTTCCCAGATAGCTGAGGACTGATGATGGCAGCATCTTTTTTTTTCTGCGGTAAGTACTCAGTGTATACAGTTGTGTCTTGTCGTATAGGGATGGGGGGGGGGGGGGGGGGTGGAAGGGGAGAGCGGGGGGAGGTGGGGGGATGATTTCATGTATTTGTGTGTAGGCATGTTCTACATCTGTTCTTTTCTGTGTATTACATGTGGCTCGGTCACATGTGAAGGATGGAGGATGGACGCATTCCTAAAGATCTCCTCTATGGCGAACTCGCCTCCGGTAACAGAAGCATTGGCTGCCCCCAATTGCGCTACAAAGACGTCTGCAAGCATGACATGAAAGCCCTGGACATCAACACAGAGAACTGGGAGGAGGTAGCGGCTGACCGCAGCAAATGTATATTCCGGGATTTGCGCGGCCAGAGTTAATATGTGCGCAAGATGTTTTGGGTATGTATGTGTGTGTGTGTGGTTCCTGTAGCAGAGTAGCTTGTTTCCACATAATTTGCTAAGAGAGTTCTTGCTTGCTGGGTTTTTAAAAAAAAAATTATCCCCCCCCCTTTTTTTTAAAACCATTTATGTCCTTGGAAAAAAATTGATAGAGGCAAAGGAGGAGAATGGGAGAAAAGGATAGAGTTATTTGGGGGGTTGAAAATGATGTGTGTCATTAATCAGAAAGGTTTGACACAAGTGCATGTCATCTTCCGTGTCGAACCTTGAACATTTTCTTCATGTTTCTCAGCTAGAGCCCCGAGGTTCATCAATGGTGAGATTTCGTGTATGCGACAGTTTTTAACCCGTTGACTGCCTTAGCACGTCATATGACGTGCTACTGATAGCGCACTCCCAGTGCCTTACCACGTCATATGACGTGCACGATTTTCCCGATTTTTCCTAACTTTGTTTTAAGGTCCATTCCAAAACAACTGATATTTTAAGCTTGTGTGGGATTCCCTCTACCCTTATATGGTTGGGAAATCCCGTTGCGTGGACGGAAAGTCTGTTGTTTCTTCAGTTTCATTGGCTGACTGGAGCAGTTTTTTATTTTTTATTTGTTTATTTTTGGATGATTCAGGCATGTTTATAAATTCCAACTTGGCCTTCAAATTATTCTGTGCAAAAGTTGTACACATGTCAATATCAAATTGTTGGTAGTTTAGATGCTAGATTTTTTGGTGAATTATTACCCCATTTGGGCAAAAATCCTTTGGCAGAGCAGATTCAGGTTCTGGTTCTTTATATGGGCAGTCAAAGGGTTAAATGTCCACCATGAAGGTAGCCGCATTGCACCTTGAAATGTATGCTAGGTATGTTCGTGTTTCCGTTTGCCACTGAAGGCTGATATGAATTATTGGGTCTTGAACGTGCATATTCAACGTGCAACGTCTTAACCATCCTGCCACCTTCCTCCCCTATATGTATATTAATTTGTGTTTGTGTGTTTCAGGGTGGATGTTCCATGATGACCAAGGACTGGTGGTGCTGTTTTTTTTCTGTGGTAAGTATTCAGTTTGTACATTTTGGGGTGGGGGGTTGTGTATAGATGGTGTCTATATATTCTGTTTTTGCATTTCAGTGTTGGTGTTCCCAGATAGCTGAGGACTGATGATGGCAGCATCTTTTTTTTTCTGCGGTAAGTACTCAGTGTATACAGTTGTGTCTTGTCGTATAGGGATGGGGGGGTGGAAGGGGAGAGCGGGGGGAGGTGGGGGGATGATTTCATGTATTTGTGTGTAGGCATGTTCTAGATCTGTTCTTTTCTGTGTGTTACATGTGGCTCGGTCACGTGTGAAGGATGGAGGATAGACGCATTCCTAAAGATCTCCTCTCTGGCGAACTCGCCTCCGGCAAGAGAAGCATTGGCTGCCCCAAGTGCGCTACAAAGACGTCTGCAAGCATGACATGAAAGCCCTGGACATCAACACAGAGAACTGGGAGGAGGTAGCGGCTGACCGCAGCAAATGTATATTCCGGGATTTGCGCGGCCAGAGTTAATATGTAAGCAAGATGTTTTGGGTATGTATGTGTGTGTGTGTTCCTGTAGCAGAGTAGCTTGTTTCCACATAGGTTGCTAAGAGAGTTCTTGCTTGCTGGGTTTTTAAAATTTTTTTCATCCCCCCCCCTTTTTTTTTTAAAACCATTTATTTCCTTGGAAAAAAATTGATAGAGGCAAAGGAGGAGAATGGGAGAAAAGGATGGAGTTACTTGGGGGTTTGAAAATGATGTGTGTCATTAATCAGAAAGGTTTGACACAAGTGCATGTCATCTTCCGTGTCGAACCTTGAACATTTTCTTCATGTTTCTCAGCTAGAGCTTCGAGGTTCATCAATGGTGAGATTTCGCGTATGCGACAGTTTTTAAACGTCCACCATGAAGGTAGCCGCATTGCACCTTGAAATGTATGCTAGGTATGTTTGTGTTTCCGTTTGCCACTGAAGGCTGATATGAATTATTGGGTCTTGAACATGCATATTCAACGTGCAACGTCTTAACCATCCTGCCACCTTCCTCCCCCATATGTATATTAATTAACCCTTTGACTGCCCATATAAAGAACTAGAACCTGAATCTGCTCTGCCAAAGGACTTTTGCCCAAATGGGGTAATAATTCACCAAAAAATCTAGCATCTAAACTACCAGCAATTTGATATTGACATGTGTACAACTTTTGCACAGAATTAAATTCTGCATTAAACCAAACTAATTTGAAGGCCAAGTTGGAATTTATAAACATGCCTGAAGCATCCAAAAACAAACAAATAAAAAATAAAAAACTGCTCCAGTCAGCCAAGGAAACTGAAGAAAAAACAGACTTTCCGTCCACGCAACGGGATTTCCCAACCATATATGGGTAGAGGGAATCCCACACAAGCTTAAAATATCAATTGTTTTGGAATGGACCTTAAAATGAAGTTAGGAAAATTCGGGAAAATCGGTGCACGTCATATGACGTGGTAAGGCACTGGGAGTGCACTATCAGTAGCACGTCATATGTCGTGCTAAGGCAGTCAACGGGTTAATTTGTGTTTGTGTGTTTCAGGGTGGATGTTCCATGATGACCAAGGACTGGTGGTGCTGTTTTTTTTCTGTGGTAAGTATTGAGTTTGTACATTTTTGGGTGGGGGGTTGTGTATAGATGGTGTCTATATATTCTGTTTGTGCGTTTCAGCGTTTGTGTTCCCAGATAGCTGAGGACTGATGATGGCGCCATCTTTTTAATCTGCGGTAAGTACTCAGTGTATACAGTTGTGTCTTGTCGTATGGGGGGGAGGGGGGGGGGGGGGTTGGGGGTGGAAAGGGAGAGGGGGGGGAGGGGGAGGATGATTTCATATATTTGTGTGTAGGCATGTTCTACATCTGTTCTTTTCTGTGTATTACATGTGGCTCGGTCACTTGCGAAGGATGGAGGATGGACGCATTCCTAAAGATCTCTGCTATGGTGAATTTGCCTCTGGCAAGAGAAGTATTGGCTGCCCCCAAGTGTGCTACAAAGACGTCTGCAAGCGTGACATGAAAGCCCTGGACATCAACACAGAGAACTGGGAGGAGGTAGCAGCTGACCGCAGCAAATGGCGCAGTGTTCTCCACAAACAGCTGAAGTGTGGTGAAGAAAAGATCCACACCGCAGCAAACAAAAAACAAGTGGAAGGCATGCACTTCAGCCACCTCAACAAGCCACATCTGCATCAGATGCGACAGAGACTTCCACTCTCGCATTGGACTGACCAGCCACAGCCGGTGTTGTCACTGAACAAATGACCCTTCTTCTGGCGTGAATTCCATAGTCGACACCGATTGACAAAGGCCTACTACTACATGTAAGTACTGTGTGTATATGTGCGATTATTTGCATTAAAAAAAATAAAAATTTTATGTTGAGGATATCATAATAAGCACTCATGTACCCTAGGTGTAAGCGTTTTTGTAAATTTTGTCATCCGTTCCCACTTGCACAGTGACCTACAGTTCCGAAAAGAGGATCTGGTTTTAACCCTGGTTGTGCTGAAATAACGGCATTGGTACTACTGCTGCTGGCTGAATCAACAGCATCCATTGTTATTTTGCAGTAGGGTTGGGGTCAAACAACCCTTGATATTGATATGTTTTGTGTGTGTGTGTGTTCCTGTAGCAGAGTAGCTTGTTTCCACAGAATTTGCTGAGAGAGTTCTTGCTTGCTGGGTTTTTTTTTAATCCCCCCTTTTTAAAAAAAAAACCCATTTATTTCCAAGGAAAAAAATGATAGAGGCAAAGGAGGAGAATGGGAGAAAAGGATGGAGTTATTTGGGGGGTTGAAAATGATGTGTGTCATTAATCAGAAAGGTTTGACACAAGTGCGTGTCATCTTCTGTGTCGAACCTTGAACATTTTTTTCCTGTTTCTCAGCTAAAGCTCCAAGGTTCATCAATGGTGAGATTTCACGTATGCGACTTTTTTAACAACCACCATGAAGGTAGCTGCATTGCAGCTTAAAATGTATGCTGGGTATATTCATGTTTCCGTTTGCCACTGAAGGCTGATATGAATTATTGGGTCTTGAATGTGTATATTCAACGTGCAACATCTTAACCATCCTGCCACCTTCCTTCCCCATATGTATATTAATTTGTGTTTGTGTGTTTCAGGGTCGGTGTTCCATGATGACCAAGGACTGGTGGTGGCATCTTTTTTTTCTGTGGTAAGTATTCAGTTTCTACATTTGGGGGTGGGGGTTGTGTATAGATGGTGTCTATATATTCTGTTTGTGCTTTTCAGCCTTGGTGTTCCCAGATAAGTGAGGACTGATGGCGCCATCTTTTTTTTTCTGCAGTAAGTACTCAGTCTGTACATTTATGTCTTGTCTAGGGGGGGTGGGGGGGCAGAGGCGGGGGAGGAGGTTTGAGGGGGGGGGGAGGTTTAAGGGGGGGGGGGGTTCATGCATTTGTGTGTAGGCATATCCCACATCTGTTCTTTTTTGTGTGTTACATGTCAGTACTGTGCGCGTGTGTGTTTATTTGTTTTTTTTATTTTTTTTTTATTTTGAGGATATCAGAATAAGCACATAAGTGCTTATAAGTACTCAAAGTCATGAAGTCAACCCCCGTATGAAAGTCAGGCTCCTCTCCCAAGACTCAAGGGCACATAAGTGCTTATTCTGAATAAGCACACAAGTGCTCCCAAGACTGAAGGGATAAGGGCTTTGAGACAGCAGGGAGAGCATGCTGTCTCAAGAGCAGTGCCACCTATTTGAAATTAAAAAATAAAATTGTCTGCATGTTTAGCTATCAGAGTGGTGATTCTGTACAGAATGTTGCCAGGAACAACTCTCTTTTTGCAGTGTTTGGTTTGTTTTGTTTTGTGTTTTTTTTTACATGTGAGGGACAGTTTTGTTCAAATATCAATTCTACAAGCTCACATATTAAAGGCAATTTGTTGGATTCCTTCTGACTTTGTTGTATATTACATAAAAAAGTTTTTGTGTGTGTGCATGCATTTTGTCTCTGGGTGGGTGTGCTTCATGCATGTAGTGAGGTAGCTGATGTTTCTACATGTTCACTGCTGTGTGTTACAGGGCTGATGAACCAAGACTGAAGGAATCAGGACAGGAGGCTGCCACCTCCATTACAAGTTAAGTGCACTGTGTGTGTCTGTGTGTGTGTATGCGTGCGTGTGTGTTTACCTGTGACAGGAAGATGAAAGGTGAGGTTAGAGGCTGGTCATTTTTTCTTCATCTAAGAGCATGTCACCAATCCCTTGTCATTCTCTTTTTGTTGGTCATGTTTTTACTAACCAACACAAATGGCCAGTCGTGGGGGTGGGTGGTTTACGGAGTGTTTTTGATTTGAACATTGTATTCATTTAGTTAGGTGTCTTCAGGTGAGTGTGGTATTCATTTAGTCTTCAAATTAGCATCTTTGTTCATGCAGGAACATGAGAGGAATTTTGATTTTTTGCATGTGTGTGTGTGTTTTTTTGCATTGTCAGGGACTAAAGTATTTATTGTGTGTTCACAGGGTTGGCACATGCAGACAGCTGAAGACTGTGCAGAAAGAGGAGTCAGGACTTGCTGATTGGGGATCTTCATGCAGGTGAGTGCTGTACATTCCTCTGTCAGTCACAGCAGAATTCTCTGCATGACAGTCAGGCTACTCTCCCCAGGGAGAGGTTGTAGTCTCAAGAGCAGCACCACCCATTTGAAATTAAAAAATAAAATTGTTTGCATGTGTATTTGTTTAGCTATCAGAGTGGTGATTCTGTACAGAATGTTGCCAGGAACGAACCTCTTTTTGAAGTGTGTGGTTAGTTTGTTTGTTGGGATTTTTTTTACATGTGAGGGACAGTTTTGTTCAAATATCAATCCTACAAGCTCACATATTAAAGGCTTTTTAACCCTGGTAGCGCTGAAATAACGGCAGTGGTACTCAGTGCTGCTGGCTGAATTAACAGCAGCCATTGTTGATTTGCAGTAGGGTGGGGTCAAAGAACTCTTGATATTGATATGTAAAACTAAACTAAGTGTGTAAAGTTGTAAATCACTGGAAAACTTCGATAACAAGCTTTTAAAAGAGTGAAATTTTATGGTAGCATGTAGTGTTTATGATAATGTAAAAAATGAATAAAGTTTAAAAACTGCGCGTGCACTACCAATCACTGTTGCAATGTCGGTGAACCAGATTGATTTTAGCACAATATGCAATGTTGCTGCGGCGCAAAAATGTCATGATTCAATAAATAATGTCTCTTGACATAAGTTCTGAAAAAATAAAGAGCTTGCGTGACTTTATCGGTCGTCAAATACTCGGAAAAGTCCAGCGAAATGATTGACGCGATTGCGATCGTCGTGGCGGTGAACACGGATTTCATGCAAACTGGTGGCGTTCTATGATGAAAATACAACAATCGCTTGATTTCGTGTGATGCAAAGTACTGGACAACATATCAAAATGACTTAATAACAGCTATTTTGAAGCCGTGTTGCGTTAAAATAAAGTAAAACAATGTATGACATCGAAATCGCCCAGTAGCTATAAAGTGCTTTGGACAAAACTTTGAACCGCTCGATTCAGTCCGATCGTGATCAATTTTTCCAAAGTTTTTCAAAAATATTTCACAATCCTTACCTTATTGTCTCTATTATCGTTTAATTCAACCAAATTCAGCCTCTAAAACTCCTCATCGCTGTCAATATCGTCAAAAAACTTGAAAAATACTTTGAGTAATACGAGCGCAAACACTTGGCCGCTATTTTGTTTTCCGGCAATCGAGGTTTGTCCAAAAAAAATAAATAAAACCTCTAAACCAATCAGAATCCTCGTTGCTTGCGACTGCGGACGACCTTCACCCATTTCTGCGGCCCTACAATGGCCTTCACGTTCATTGGATGACCTTTGAAAGCGAAAGAAAGCCTTCAATTACGATCACCGACGTCATCCCGGAATATTCCGGGAGCCGCCAGAAATGCTGCACTACCTCATTCCGGAGTAATCCGGGAACCGCGCGACAAGGGTTAAATATGTTTTTTGTTTTGTTAATGATTGGAGCAATGTGCTTCATGACAATAGTATATGTCTTTATCATAAAACTATAAATATAAAACTATACATTCGATATTGGTTTGGAAAATACATATTTGTCACATATGTGTCTACGCTCTTATCAAATTTCATTGTGGTTATCACAAGCTCTCTGTTGAGGTTAGATGTTTTCTTAACCCTGGTTGTGCTAACTTAACAGAATTAGTAGTACGACCTACATGCTAAGTTAACCTTTAGCGCTCTGCAGACGCATCATGTCGCCGAACGAATTATTTCCCTTGCATCTGCAGGCGCACTGTGTCGCCGAACATAGGGTGTTTAAACTTCGCGGTTCATTGGCTGAGATTCCCTTACTATTAATAGCAATAGACGTCACTTTCGATTCAAAACGAGGCTAGAGTTTCCTCTGCTGGCAGCCATTTGCATTTTCTTCAACACAACACGCGACAGTGAATTTTTGACAAATAAAAATCAACTTTTGGGATTTTCCATCACCAAAATGGCGGACACCGATTCGGAACGATTTTTGCTGGAAATATCCATCGAATCTGACTTGGAAAATGATTTTGAAGGCTTCAAACTTGTTAAAATAGACTTTGAAGTGACGGTAAGTGATCTAGGTCGCATTAATAGTGTTTCAAGTGAGATCGATGATGATCGCGAATACGATGTACCAAGCGGCCGTAAATATTTGTCGCTGGCCGGTATCATGGAAATTTTTGGTCGAAATGAGATGCCTGATGGTATTTCTGAAGGAAAAGTGTTTTATTTGTTTATAACCGATAAAATTATCACTTTGAGACTGACTGAAGTGCCACAGTCCGGTAGAAAATGATTGTGAAGACGATGTTCGTAATCGCCATGAAAACTTTTCGCGGATCGACTTCGACGAAACTTTTGGTCCAAAGGAGATACTTCGTGCTATTTATAAGGAATAACTGTTTTGTTTACTTCTAAAAGATGACATAATCACTTTATTAGTGACTGAAGTACAACAGTTTGGTAGATAGCACACAAAAACTCCATTCAAAGTGAAAAAATAGTAAGTCAACACGGTTCCGGTTTTTGTTTTTATGTCTGTTTTTTTTTTCAATGTCAAAACATGCATGCAGAACATATTGCCTTATATGAAAACATTCCTCATCTATTCTTTTATTAATATACAAAATATCAAGTCTCTACATTAAATTCATCCACTTTTATATAGGTTCTAAACAAGTAGGTGCTCTCAGTTTTTGGTAACCGGAAAAAGAATGCAGGGAGAGAGGAAAGCGGTCACCAAAGACCACAGGGTGCTAAAGGTTAAACAGCAGCCATTGTTGTTTTGCAGTTGGGTGGGGTCAAACAACCCTTGATATTGATATGTAAAATAAACTAAGTGTGTAAAGTTGTAAATCACTGGAAAGCTAAAGCGGTCACCAAAGACCACAGGGTGCTAAAGGTTAAACAGCAGCCATTGTTGTTTTGCAGTTGGGTGGGGTCAAACAACCCTTGATATTGATATGTAAAATAAACTAAGTGTGTAAAGTTGTAAATCACTGGAAAGCTTAGATAACAAGCTTTTAAAAGGGTAAAATTTTATAGCAGCATGTAGTGTTTATGATAATGTAAAAAATGAATAAAGTTTAAAAACTGCGCATACACTACCAATCACTGTTGCAATGTTGGTGACCCAGATTGATTTTAACACAATATGCAATGTTGTTGCGGTGCAAAAATGTCATGATTCGATAAATAATGTCTCTTGACATAAGTTCTGAAAAAATAAAGAGCTTGCATGGCTTTATCCGTCGTCAAATACTCGGAAAAGTCCAGCGAAATGATCGACGCGATCGCGATCGTCATGGCAGTGAACACTTATTTCATGCAAACTGGCGGCGTTCTATGACGAAAATACGACAATCGCTTGATTTCGTGTGATGCAAAGTACTCGACAGCATATCGAAATGACTTAATAACAGCTATTTTGAAGCCGTGTTGCGTTAAAATAAAGTAAAACAATGTATGACATCGAAATCGCCCAGTAGCTATGAAGTGCTTTGGACAAAACTTGGTACCGCTCGATTCAGTCCGATCGCGATCAATTTTTCCAAAGTTTTTCAAAAATATTTCACAATCCTTACCTTATTGTCTCTATTATCATTTAATTCAACCAAATTCAGCCTCTAAAACTCCTCATCGCTGTCAATATCGTCAAAAAACTTGAAAAATACTTCGAGTAATACAGGCGCAAACACTTGGCCGCCATTTTGTTTACAGGCGATCAAGGTTCGTTCAAAAAAAAAAAAAAAACCCTCTAAACCAATCAGAATCCTCGTTGCTTGCGACTGCGGACAACCTTCACCCATTTCTGCGGCCCTACAATGGCCTTCACGTTCATTGGATGACCTTTGAAAGCGAAAGAAAGCCTTCAATTACGATCACCAATGTCATCACAGAATATTCCGGGAGCTGCCAGAAATGCTGCACCACATTTTTACCGTAATAATCCGGGAACCACGCCACCAGGGTTAATATTCCAGGGAAGAAGAATATGTTGCAAATGCAATTTGTTGGAATCCATCTGACTTTGTTGTATGTTACCAAAAGAAGTTTGTGTGTATGTATGTGCATGCATTTTGTCTCTGTGTGTATGGTTGGGTGTGCTTCATGCATGTAGTGAGGTAGCTGTTGTTTCTACATGTTGACTGCTGTGTGTTACAGGGCTGATGAACCAAGACTGAAGAGATCAGGACAAGAGGCTGCCATCTCCATCACAAGTTAAGTGTATTGTGTGTGTGTGCGTGCGTTCTTGTGTGTGTTTACCTGTGACAGGAAGCTGAAAGGTGAGAAGGTCAAAGGCTGGTCATTTTCTCTTCACTTAAAAGCATGTCACCAATCCACCATTGCTCTCTTTTTGTTGGTCATGTTTTTACTAACCAACACAGTTGGCCAGTCAGGGGGGGTTGGTGTGTTACTTCAGTGTTGTGTTCATTTAGTTAAGTGTGCACAGGTGAGCGTGGTGTTTGTTTTGTCCTCAGATTAGCATTTTTGTACATGCAGGGACATGAGAGGAATTTTGTTTTTTGCGTATGTGTGTGTGTCATTGTCAGTGATTAAAGTATTTATTGTGTATTCACAGGGTTGGCACATGCACACAGCTGAAGACTGCAGAGAAAGAAGTCAGGACTTGATCAATGGGATTTTACATGCAGGTGAGTGCTGTACATTCCACTGTCTGTCACAGCAGAGATCTCTGCATGAAATTCAGGCTGCTTTCCCCAAGGAGAGCATGTGGTCTCAAGAGCAGTGCCACCTATTTAAAGAAAGATTTAAATCATTGAAAAGACTCGGATAAAACGTTGTGTTGGATTCCACCTCACTTTGGTGTATATTACAATATAAAAAAGCTTGTGTTTGTCTTTGTGTTTCTGTGCTTATTGCATTGTCCTTTATATTAAAGAAAGAATAAATAAAGGCACATACACACACATAAACATTCATATTTGCGCGCACATGCACACACTGAGATTAAAAAGAAATTATTTTAGAAACATTATGAAATGTCAAACGAAAAAGTTATATCAGGTTACAATATCATCCATACTTTTAGGTTCTTACCTTATAAAGACAAAAAACAAAAACAGGAACAAAAATCCCAAATTTGTACTTATACCATAACAATCAAACAAACCAAAAAATCAGTCTAGGGAATCAACAATAATGATTATGATAATAACGCTACGATAATATGATAATCACTCATCCCCACTAAGTGCAATAACACAACAATTACTAAAAGAAAAAAATTGAAAAGGATGAGGGGGGGTGGGGGAGTACACAACCAACAAGAAAAATTAATAAAGATATATAAAAGGTTTACAAGCAAACAAGAACCCCTACATGATATAAACAAAACAAAACCCATAGCTCACAGTCAGCTAGACTATCAAACCAAAACAATAACAATAAATTATGACTACTAATAATCCCATCACTAATAACAGCCATTATAAAACCTATTAAGTTGAATAAAGAAAGACCAAAAAAAAATCAAGTCACAATATCGTCACGTCAGCTATTTGCTCTTCTCCTTTGCAAAGTTGTTCTACTTGCAAATTGTGTGTGTGTGTGTGTGCATGCGTGCGTGTGCATGCGTGCGTGCGTGTACATGCATGCATGTGTGCGTATGTGTGTGTCTGTGTATGTGTGTGTGTGAGAGAGAGAGTGTTTCATCTATGTAGTGAAGTAGCTGTTGTTTCTACATGTTCACTGCTGTGTGTTACAGGGCTGATGAACCAAGAATGAAGAGATCAGGACAGGAGGCTGCCATTTCCATCACAAGTTAAGTGCACTGTTTGTGTGTGCGTGCATGCATGTGTGCTATATGTGTGTGTGTGTGTGTTTACCTGTAACTGAAAGGTGAGAAGGTCGGAGTCTGGCTATTTTCCCCACACCTAGCACGTCATCATTGCATTGGCACTTCCTTTTTGTTGGTCATGTTTTTACTAACCAGCACAAATGGCCGGTCTGGTATTTTACTGAATGCGCTGTTTATTTATTTAGGTGTGCACAGGTGAGTGTGATATTCATTTAAGCTGTCAAACTAGTATCTTTCTACAGGCAGGAATGTGAGAAGAAGTTTTTCCCCATGTTTGTGTGTGTAGTGCATTGTCAGTGACTAAAGTATTTATTGTGTGTTCACAGGGTTGGCACATGCAGACAGCTGAAGACTGTGCAGAGAGACACGAGTCAGGACTTGCTGAATGGGAATCTACTGGACAGGTGGGTATTTAAAATTTATTATTTTATGTCACAGCAGATTTCTCTGCATGAAATTCAGCTAGGGAGAGCATCGCCACAAGTACAGCACCACTTATTAATTTTTTTGTTAGGGTAGGCGTTGCACTTGTGGCGATGCGCTCTCCCGGGGAGAGCAGCCCAAATTTCACACAGAGAAATCTGCTGTGACATAAAGTGGCACAAAATACAAACTACAAATTGTCTTTTCCTGTCTGCAACTGTATTTGGTAGAGTGGCTTTTTTCTATAGAATTTTGCCAGGGACAACCCTCTTGTTGCCATGGGTTCTTATAAGGTGCTGAATAATTATATGTAACACACAGGACTACAGTTTATCGTCTCATCCATTTAGGAGGGGAAGGGGTCAGTCATACCTCTCATGTGAGTTCATCCACTGTGATATTCCTCATTTTGACTCTAAAAACTCTGCTTTGCTCTGTTATTCATGCAGTGTGTATTTCAGGTGTTCGCTTACAGCTTTAGACATCTTTGTTTGCGATGATTATTTGATGATGATTATTTGATAAAGATTAGCCTATGGGCTGGCTATAGTTAAAAAAAAGAGTTCAGTATTGGCAAAAAAACAAAGTTGAAAATCACCCCTGTTAGAGAGATTAGGTGCACAAAATATCCTTCCTTCCTTACTTTCTAGACTGGTGTAGTATGATTAGACTATTGAGCGTCGCTGATATGCGGTGACTGATGTGTCACTGATGCTGTTATGTGGTGACTATGTGTCACTGATGCTGTTATGTGGTGACTGTGTCACTGATGCTGTTATGTGGTGACTGTCACTGATGCTGTTATGTGGTGACTGATGTTACTGTGTTATGGGGTGACTGATGTGTCACTGATGCTGTTATGTGGTGACTGTCACTGATGCTAGCAATGTGGAGACTGATGTGTCACTGATGTTGTGTGTTATGTGGTGACTGATGTGTCACTGATGCTGTGTTATGTGGTAACTGACATGTCACTGATGTTACTGTGTTATGTGGTGACTGATGTGTCACTGATACTATGTGTTATGTGGTGACTGTGTCACTGATGCTCTGTGTTATGTGGTGACTGACGTGTCATTGATGTTGTTGTGTGCAGATGGTGTCTGTCCATGATGGAAGGGGCAATGGGCAGCACAAGTGTGTATCAAACCATGGCCGCACATCTTGCAACACATCATCGCATCAAACCACGGCCACACATCTCGCAACAGGCATTGTGTTGGGAGGCAGGAGATGTGACTGCTGAAATAAAAGAAAGTGTCATTACAACCATCCCCACTCTCCTGCCTCTCAACGTGTTGATTTCCAGAACTGTGGACTGCTTTCTTTGTGAGCTTCTGTACACACCCCAGACTTGTGTTTTTTTTCTTTCAGAGGGGTATGTGTGTGAATTGCATGTGTGTGTGAGAAAACTTTTGAAAACTTTTGAAAACTTTTTTTATTCAAAGAGGGTGATAGAATAAGCAACAATTGCTTTTTTAACATCCAGCCCTCAGAAAAGATCTCAGAGAGAGAGAGAGAGAACAGTAGACTCCCTGCTACAGCTCTGAGGTTCACCAATGGTGAGATTTTGCATATACAACCATTTTTGCTTGCCCTGAAGGTAGCCACATTTTGACTTTGGGGAGGCATGTCATCTAAAAACACCGACATTTTACCCTCTAAAATAAAATGACTAAAATACAACCATCTATAAAATACTGATGTTTAAACCAGACGAATAAATGACTAAAAATACAGCCAACTAAAAATATAAACATTTAAATCGTATGCATAAAATGACTAGATACAGCCGTCTAAATCTTGCACGTAAAATGGCTAAAGTACAGATACCCAAATGGGCTATAGCCATCCAAAAATACCAACAACTAAATCTTGCACATAAAATGGCAAAAAAACTCTATCTAAATGGGTTAAAATAAACCTAAATAGGCTAAAATAAAACCATCTAAAAAAACGAACATTTAAACTGCACACATAAAATGGCTTGAATACAGTGGTTTAAAAATGCCATAATTAAAACATATAAAAATGGCTATAAAACAGCTGTGTAAATGGGCTAAACTTGTCAATTTTACGCAAAAAATGGCTAAATACAGCCATCTAAATCTTGCACATAAAATCCTAAATTATGGCCATCTAAACATGCTGAAATATGGCTGTCTAAAAATACCAATATTTAAAACGCACACACAGGATCCGAAAAAAAACAAAAAAACTATGTAATCCCTGGAATACACTACCCCCCTCCCCCCCCAAAAAAAAGTGTGTATATCCAGAGATATGGGTTCGAATCCAAGTCGGAGCTCATCACATACATAAAGGGGGCAGCAGAGAGACATCCAGTCATGAACTGGATGTAGGCCGGCCTCCCTAGAGTGTAAGGAAGATTAAAGGCCCGAAACATTTGTTTGAAGGGGGCTTCTCCTCTGAAGACTCTCTGCTGCCATGCTGTATGTGAGTTTCTTACCACTACCATACTTTAAATCACACACATATAATGGCTAAAATACAGCCGTTTAAACGGGCTAAAAAAACCCCGTCTAAATGCGCGAAAACAAAACCATCAAATCGGGCTAAAACAAAACCGTCTAAATAGGCTAAAATAATCTAAATGGGCTAAAACAAAACCATCTGAATGGACTAAAATCTAAAGGGCTAAAACGAAACCATCTAAATGGGCTAAAATAAAATCAAAATGAGCTAAAACCGTCTTATATGGGCTAAAACTAAACCATCTAAATGGGCTGAAATAATCTAAATGAGCTAAAACCAAAACCGTCTAAATGGGCTAAAACAAAACCATCTATATGAGCTAAAACAAAACCATCTAAATGAGCTAAAACAAAATCTAAATAGGCTAAATTAAACAATCTAAATGGACTAAAACAAAATCGTCTAAATACATAAAGTGGCAGCAGAGAGACATCCAGAGTCATGAACTGGATGTGGGCCAGCCTCCCTAGAGTGTAAGGAAGATTAAAGGCCCGAAACACTTGTTTGAAGGGGGCTTCTCCTCTGAGGACTCTCTGCTGCCATGCTCTATGCGAGTTTCTTCCCACTCCCATACTTTAAATCACACACACAGTGGCTAAAATAGAGCTGTCTAAATGGGCTAAAACAAAACCATTTAAATAGGCTAAAACAATAACTAAATGGGCTAAAACAATCTAAATGAGCTAAAACAAAATCATGTTAATGGGCTAAAACAAAACCATCTAAATGGGCTATAACAAAACCATCTAAATGGGCTAAAATAACAATCTAAACGGATGAAACAACAATCTGAAGAGGCTAAAACAAAACCATCTCAATGGGCTAAAATAAAACCATCTAAACACATAAAGCGGCAGCAGAGAGACATCCAGAGTCATGAACTGGATGTGGGCCAGCCTCCCTAGAGTGTAAGGAAGATTAAAGGCCCGAAACACTTGTTTGAAGGGGGCTTCTTCTCTGAGGACTCTCTGCTGCCATGCTCTATGCGAGTTTCTTCCCACTCCCATACTTTAAATCACACACACAGTCATTCGGATGAGACTTTAAACCAAGGCCCCGTGTGCGAACGCATGCAGAACATCTTGCGCACATGTTAAATCCTGTTCCGCTTTTCGTAAGAGTAGGCCATTGTGTGCCGGTGGGAACAGATAACATTTACAAAACTGCATACACACGGGGACCGGATGAAAAAAGCACATGATTGCTTATTCTGTTATCCTCGATATAAGAGAATAAATAAATAAATAAATAAATAATATACAGCCGTTTAAATGGGCTAAAACAAAACCATCTAAATGGGCTAAAATGATCTAAATGGGCTGATACAAAACCATCCAAATCGGCTGAAACAAAACCATCTAAATGGGCTAAAACAAAACCATCTAAATGGGCTAAAATAAAATCAAAATGAGCTAAAACCATCTTATATGGGCTAAAAACTAAACCATCTAAATGGGCTGAAATAATCTAAATGAGCTAAAACCAAAACTGTCTAAATGGACTAAAACAAAACCATCTATATGAGCTAAAACAAAACCATCTCAATGAGCTAAAACAAAATATAAATGGGCTAAATTAAACAATCTAAATGGACTAAAACAAAATCGTCTAAATACATAAAGCGGCAGCAGAGAGACGTCCAGAGTCATGAACTGGATCTGGGCCAGCCTCCCTAGAGTGAAAGGAAGATTAAAGGCCTGAAACACTTGTTTGAAGGGGGCTTCTCCTCTGAGGACTCTCTGCTGCCATGCTCTACGAGAGTTTCTTACCACTTCCATACTTTAAATCACACGTATATAATGGCTAAAATACAGCCGTTTAAATGGGCTAAAACGAAACCATCTAAATGGGCTAAAACAAAACTCTAAATGGGCTAAAATAATCTATATGGACTGAAACAAAACCATCTAAATGGGCTAAAATAATCTAAATGAGCTAAAACAAGACCATGTTAATGGGCTAAAATAAAACCATCCAAATGGGCTATAACAAAACCATCTAAATGGGCTAAAATAACAATCTAAATGGGATGAAACAACAATCTGAAGAGGCTAAAACAAAACCATCTCAATGGGCTAAAATAAAACCATCTAAATACATAAAGCGGCAGCAGAGAGACATCCAGAGTCATGAACTGGATGTGGGCCAGCCTCCCTAGAGTGTAAGGAAGATTAAAGGCCCGAAACACTTGTTTGAAGGGGGCTTCTCCTCTGAGGACTCTCTGCTGCCATGCTCTATGCGAGTTTCTTCCCACTCCCATACTTTAAATCACACACACAGTGGCTAATATACAGCCGTTTAAATGGGCTAAAACAAAACCATCTAAATGGGCTAAAATGATCTAAATGGGCTGATACAAAACCATCCAAATCAGCTGAAACAAAACCATCTAAATGGGCTAAAACAAAACCATCTAAATGAGCTAAAACAATACCATCTAAATGAGCTAAAACAACAATATAAATGGACTAAAACAATACCATCTAAATGGGCTAAAACAATCATCTAAATGGATTAAAACAAAACCATCTAAATGGGCTAAAACAAAACCATTTAAATGGACTAAGATATCAATCTGAATGGAATAAAACAAAACCATCTGAATGGGCTAAAACAAAACCATCTAAATGAGCTAAAATAATCTAAATGGGCAAAAACTAAACCATCTAAGTGGGCTAAAATGAAACCATTTAAATGGGCTAAAATATCAATCCAAATGGGCTAAAACAAAACCTTCTAGATGGGCTAAAACGAAACCATCTGAATGGGCTAAAATAATCTAAATGGGCTAAAACAACAACATCTAAATGTACTAAAATGACCGTGTAAATGGGATAAACAAAACCATCTAAATGAGCTAAAATAAAACCATTTAAATGAGCTAAAATAAAACCATCTAAATGGGCTGAAACAAAACGAAACAAAAGTCTCACTGGATGAGACTATAAACCAAGGCCCCACATGTGCAAACCCAGCAAAACCCACTCAGAACAATTTGCACACAGAACATTTTGCACACATTAGAACTTGAACACTTTCGAAAGAACAGGCAGAACAGGCCATCTGTGCCAGTAGGAGCCAATGACAAAATTATAATAAAAAAAACAGCATGCACACAGGTGTGTTTAGACACCATCCCTCAGGGGGGAAAAAAACGATGGATAGGCATTGCACTTGTGGCATGTGCTCTCCCCCTCCCCCCAGAGCAGCCCAAATTTCACACAAAGAAATCTGCTGTAACATAAAATAAAATGACCATTGGGCTATGGTTCTCCCTTCAGTCACAATCAGATCACTGTGGTTGTCCCTTCCCAATCCAAACCAGCAGAGTAGCCTACATAAAACAGGTATTCAGTCACAACCAGGACATCAAAGATAACACTCCCACCCACTGTCACTCCACCCACAGTAAGGTGACTAATTTCTGGTCACACAATACAAAACAATAACTCCACCACCACCACAAAGACCAACACAGGTATCAACTCAACTGATCAAGAGTTAGCACAAGGGAAACAGCCATATATATATATATATATATATATATATATATATATATATATATATATATATATATATAATAAGAAATTTAAACCCCACCTGAAGATCATCTTAAGTCACCAGCAGGTAGGATATTGGGCAAATTGCCACACAAAACAAAGACTGCACTACTGCAAGTCTAAACTATCCACTCCCCTCAAAAGAGGTATAAACAATATAACCAAGACAAAAAAACAAAACCAAAAAACACAATAATAATAACCAAGACAATAAACTGGGCACCATTCTTGAAGCAACCACTGGAAGGAACCAAACTACAGTTGTCAACTCCTCCTAGGAAGAGTCCTACACTGCAAACAACACAAATGCCATAGATACACAGAGCCCAACATCACCTGAAGCCTTAACACACAGTCACCAGCAGGTAATGAGTGGGACCAATCGACAACAAACCACCAGAGATTGCACAACTGCAGCTGGCGTGACCACAGCCACCTCACTGGAACCAGACTGACAAACAAAACTCTTCACTTCACAAAACACACGTCCCTCTGATAAACAACCCTAAAATAACACCAGCTTAAAAAATATGTACCCAGCTAACAAACAAAACACTTCACTTCACAAAGAAAACTTCCCTCTCATAAACAACCCCAAAATAACACCAGCTTAAAAACTATGTACCCAGACACCAACCTTGCCCTAAAACAAAAGAAATGACCCCCCCCCCTCCCCCCTCTCCTTCCAAACTTTGCCTAATAAACTAAGAATGACCTCTTACAAAATATCCAGTCAGCAAGCTTGGCCTGCTAACCTCAGATTGACCTACACAAGAATACCCCCCCCTCTCTCTCTCAGTTGGTGCTGACTCCACTCTCCCCAAATGTCCTTTCTATGAGACTATAAACCAGGCCCAGTGTTCATGATGCATGCAGAACATCTTGCACACATATTAAATCTTGTTCAGCTTTTGGTAAGAGCAGGCCATTGTGTGCCGGTGAGAACATATGACATTTACAAAACTGCATACACATGGGGACTGGATGTAAAAAAGCAAAAGAGTGCTTATCCCATTATCCTCGATATAAAAGAATGAATCAATCAAATCAAATCTCTCTCTCTCTCTCTCTCTCTCTCTCTCTCTCTCCCCTCTCTCTCTCTCTCTCTCTCTCTCTCTCTCTCTCTCTCTCTCTCTCTCAAAGAGTGATGGGGACCAATAGCCTAGTGGTCATACCATTGACCACCCCATTTTGAGTCCAGTCAAGGAGATTTTTCTCCTGGAGTTAACATCAATGCTGACTCCACTCTCCCCAAAAGTCCTTGGATGAGACTTTAAACCAAGGTCCTGCTAATGCATGCAGAACACCTGTTAATTGCTGTTCCCTTTTAGTAAGAGTAGCCACCCCCCTAGTCTAGTGGTTAGGGCGTTGGACTCTAATCTAAAGGTTGCAGGTTCAATCCCAGCTTTCGGCTATGGCGTTGTGCCCTTGGAAAAGGCACTTTATGGCTATTTTCTCACCCCACCCAGGTGTAAAAGGGATACCAACCTTGTGTTGGGGGTTAACCCTGCCATAGACTGGTGTCCTATCTAGTGGGGAAGTCTATGACTCTCAGTCCCTTAACACCACAGAAACCAGGATAAGTTCTGGCCTGATAAGCCTTAGGCTCCGGACAGACTGTTTTCGTATGAGGGGGCCATCGTGTGCCTTTGGGAATAGATGACATTTACAAAAATGCATACACACGGGGACTGGATGTAAAAAAGCACACTAGTGCTTACCTTATGATCCTCGATATAAAGAATCAAAGCAAAGCAAAGCAAAGCAAAGCAAATCAAATCAAATCTCTCTCTCTCTCTCTCTCTCTCTCTCTCTCTCTCTCTCTCTCTCTCTCCTCTCTCTCTCTCTCTCTCTCTCTCTGTCTCTCTCTGTCTCTCTCTGTCTCTCTCTCTCTCTCTCTCTCTCTCTCTCTCTCTCTCTCTCTCTCTCCTCTCTCCTCTCTCTCTCTCTCTCTCCCAAAACAAAGGAGGTCATGATCACAGTAACACCCATCCCTTCTCTTCCCCCTCCATGGCAGTCACAAAGCCATGTGAAATACTTCATGGCAACCATCCTTCCATCCATTTCACAATTCAAAGATTTATTATCTATCAAATAGAGAAATTCATGTGAGTTACAAGCCCCGCCCCCCTCCCCCAAGTAAATAGGAAAAACATTTATCACAGAGAAATAACACAACACAGTACACAAGCTATATGCACATTTAAAAAAAAGATCAACACAAACATTTATCACCCAAAACAATAAAATTCAATCATCAAAAAACAGATACATGCACAGACCATAATTCACATTCCTGTATCCCTGTGAATCATGAACCCTGACTGCAGATCTGGAGAGATGCTTCTGGAGACTCCTTGGCATCTCCTACAGAGACCACATGAGCATCAAGAAGTGCATAACAGAATCCAGCAAACCGTTGTTCCCTACGAAAATCTTCTATCAATCATAAAGAAGGCCTAAACTTAAATGGTAGGGCATGTCACAAGATCAAAAGGACTAGCAAAAACAATACTGCAAGGCACTGTCCAAGGAGGAAGAAAAAGAGGCAGAGGAAGGAAGAGATGGGAGGACAACATCAGCCAATGGACAGGCCTAGAACTCAACAAAACCCTGAGAAAGGCAGAACAGAAAGAGGAATGGAGGGAACTGATTGTCAAGTCTTCATGGGTGCCCCCAGGGTTGCCAGACTAACCAATAGATAGATAGATAGATAGATAGATAGATAGATAGATAGATAGATAGATAGATAGATAGATAGATAGATAGATAGATATGAACACACAGACACAAACACACACACACATGGGCAAACACACATCCCCCCCACACACACACACACTGCAGGCATAATCCTATACCAATGCACAAATGATTACAACATGTCGCACAATAAGAGCACTATCAATTGTTAAGAAGTACACATAATACTTTTTTTTTCTATAGTAGACAAATTTGAAACAATCCACACACACATTGCTTTTAGTAAACGAAACCTACCTAGACTTTGTTAAAGGCATCCCATACATCATATCATGCTCATCTCTCTCTCTCTCTCTCTCTCTCTCTCTCCTCTCTCTCTCTACTCTCTCTCTCCTCTCTCTCTCTCTCTCTCTCTTCTCTCTCTCCTCTCTCTCATCTCTCTCTCTCTCTCTCTCTCTCCTCTCTCTCTCTCTCTCTCTCTCTCCTCTCTCTCTCTCTCTCTCTCCCCCAAAAGTCCTTCAGATGAGACTTTAAACCAATGCCCCTTGTGTGAACCATGCAGAACATCTTGTGTGCTAAATCCTGTTCCGCTTTTTGTAAGAGTAGGCCATTGTGTGCCAGTGGGAACCGATGACATTTACAAAACTGCATACACACGGGAACTGGATGTTAAAAAGCATATGATTGCTTATTTCATTATCCTTGATATAAAAGAATAAATAAAATAAATAAATGATAATAATAAATAATTTTCTCTCCTCTCTCTCTCTCTCCTCTCTCTCTCCTCTCTCTCTCTCTCTCTCTCTCTCTCTCTCTCTCTCTCTCTCTCCTCTCTCTCTCTCTCTCTCTCGTCCATAATTGGCTATCAAACATCAATGACAATAAATTTTGTGGAGTATTATTTGTTGATTTCAAAAAAGCATTTGATACAATTGATCACAAACTTCTCCTTAAAAAGCTAAACCTGTATAACATTTCTACAAAAACCCTAGGACTACTCGATTCATATCTTACAAATAGGCACCAGTGTGTCTCAATAGCTACATCAACATCCAAACTAAAGCCCATTCATTATGGAGTACCACAGGGATCCATATTGGGCCCTATTCTCTTTTCATTATACATAAATGACCTTCCTCTACATATCAATTCCAAATGTGAACTATTTGCAGATGACACAACCATACATACGAGCCATAATGACATTGACTATCTCACAACTTTATTACAAAAAAGCACTGACGACCTTGTCAAATGGACTGAACTGAACCACATGACTATCCATCCCCAAAAAACAAAATGCATGCTTATCACTACCAGACAAAAGCAACAAAATTTACCACATAAACTATTTCCAATTCACATAAAAAAGGAAGCAATCGAACAGACCTCTCACCACAAAGTTCTAGGAGTGACAATTGATGAAAATCTTAGCTGGTTCTACCACATATCTCACCTATGCAAATACTTGTCCAAAAAAGTCTACCAGTTGATTAAAATTAAACACTTTCTTGATTTTCATTCAAGGAAACTGTTTTTTCAAGCTTACATACAATCCTCAATAGACTATGCTGCAACCCTGTGGAACTCTGCCAGTGCTAATATCATGAAACCATTACTAAGTCTGTATAAACGTGGTCTGAAACTGGTCCTTCTGAAGAAAACAACCTTGCTAGAAGGGGATTATACTCAGTTAAATATCCTTCCCCTACACCAAAGACTAAAATATAACAAAGGCATCATGATGTTTAAGATACTAACAGGAAATGTCCCCACATCCTTAAAAGACAAATTCCCAATGAATCATTCCAGAAATACGGTAAAGCCAAGTGTCCCAATCCCAAGAATAGACTTGTTCAAAACTAGCTTACTATATTCAGGCCCTACGCTATGGAACTCCCTCCCTGACTCAATTAAACAGCATCAATCATTAACAACCTTAAAAAATCACCTTCTAATCTACTTGATGAATCAAAAATAACAAACCACACTTCTCCCGTCTCAAACTATCTGCCCTCTCCCTCCTCACTTCTCTCAGATTATGATGATCTTATGACTATAATCATAAGACTAAGTGAGGTGTGTGTGTGTGGTGTGTGTGTGTGTGTGTGTGTGTGTGTGTGTGTGTGTGTGTGTGTGTGTGTGTGTGTGTGTGTGTGTGTGTGTGTGTGTGTGTGTGTGAGTGTGTGAGTTGGGGGTTTTTTTGTTCAAAAACTGTGCTTTATGGGACTTATTTTGATAAGAGATGGCGGGATTGATGTTTTCAGTCATTTAACCTCATCATATTCTCATGCTTGCTCTTTAATTATTGCGCCTTTTTTTTTTTTTTTGCTTTGATTGGTTTTTGTTTGGTTTTTTGTACTCAAATCAAATTCTTCATTGATTTTTTTTTTTTTTGCTTTGATTGGTTTTTGTTTGGTTTTTTGTACTCAAATCAAATTCTTCATTGATTTTTACTTCATATTTTCGTTTCTGAATGAGTGCCTTTTTATAACATTACCTTAATATTGTATCTCTGTCTTATTTCTTACCTGTTGTTGTTGCTCTTTCTCACCCTTTATCAAAATCTTATGTTTTATGGGACATAGTTTGATGATAGATGGTGGTGGATTGATGTTTTCGTCATGTTTGATCTATAATCATTGCGCCTTTTTTTTTTTTTTTTGTTTTGTTTGTTTTTTGTTTGTTTGTTTGTTTGTTTGTGTTTTGTTTTGTTGTTGTTGTTGTTTGTTTTTTTTTGTGTTTTTTTGTTGTTTTTTTTGGTTTTGTTTCTTTGTTTGCTTGTTTATTATTCAAATCAAAATCATCATTGATTCTTCCTTCTTATTTTCGTTTTTGAATGAGTGCCTTTTTTATAACATTACCTTAATATTGTATCTATGTTTTATTTCTTACCTGTTGTTTGATACTTGGTGTGGTTTGCTCTTGGTAATTGGATCATTATAATAATCACTCAGCCCACTCTCGGGTGTTGTCCTCCCATCTTTCTCTGCCTGCCTCTCTTTCTCCCGCCTTGCACATTTCCCTGCAGAATCATCTTGGCAAGCCCTGTTGATCTTGCAATGTGCCCATACCACTTCAGTTTGTGTTTCTTGACTGTTGTCAAGAGATCTTCAAAGGGCCCGATGGCTTGTCCGATTCTGATTCTCACTTCCTTGTTATTAATGTGGTCTTTGTAAGAGATGCCAAGGAGTCTGCGAAAGCATCTCATCTCTGTGGCCTGCATTCTCCTCTCCAGATCCGCTGTGAGGGTCCATGACTCACAAGCATACAGGAATATCAAGATGACCAGAGTGCGCATCAGCCTGATCTTTGAGCTGAGTGAGATGTTGCTGTTCTTCCAAATGGTCTTCAATTTTGTCAGTGCTGTAACTTTCTGTGCAATCCTTGTGAGTATTTTAGGTTTGGATCCCTTGTCTGTTACAATTGCTCCCAAATACTTGAAGGTTTGTACCGTTTCCAAACTCTGACCACTGACCCTGATGTTGGTGTTGATGCCGTTGATGTTGTTGGTCATCAGCTTGGTCATCTGCACACTGATCTCCATGCCATAGGCTATTGAAGTCTTGTCGAGGCGTTCCACTAACCTAACTAACTCTTCTTCTTTCCCTGCCAGTCCATCGATGTCATCAGCAAAACGCAAGTTGGTAATTGTTCTGCCTCCAATGCCGACTGTTCCCTCTTGATCTACCAGTGCATCAGTCATGATTCTCTCAAGGAAGATGTTAAA
>CM060339.1:34077142-34082142 GCA_030674155.1 Stramonita haemastoma | reverse complement strand
TCTCTCTTCTCCTCTCCTCTCATCTTCTCTCCTCTTTTTTCCTCTCCTCTTTTCTCCTCTCCTCTCCTCTTCTCTTCTCTCCTCTTTTCTCTTCTCTTCTCCTCTCCTCTCATCTTCTCTCCTCTTCACTTCTCTTCTCTCCTCTCCTCTTCTCCCCTCTTTTTTCCTCTCCTCTTTTCTCCTCTCCTCTCCTCTTCTCCTGTATCCTCTTTTCTCCTCTCCTCTTTTCTCATCTCCTCTCCTCTTCTCTTCTATCCTCTTTTCTCCTCTCTTCTTCTCTCCTCTCTTCTCCTCTCTTCATCTCTCCTCTCTTCTCCTCTCCTCTTCTCTCTTCTTCTCTCCTCTCTTCTCCTCTCTTCATCTCTCCTCTCTTCCCCTCTCCTCTTCTCTCTTCTTCTATCCTCTCTTCTCATCCGCTTCATTTCTCTGCTCAATCACCCCTTTCTTTCCTTCCTTCCTTCCTTCCTTCCTTCCTTCCTTCCTTCCTTCCTTCCCTTCTTCCTTCCCTCCCTCCTTCCTTCCTTCCTTCCTCCCTTCCTTCCTTCCTCCATTCCTTCTTTCCTTCCTTCCTTCCGTCATTCCTTCCCTCCTTCCTTCCTTCTTTCCTTCTTTCTTCCTTTCTTCCTCACTGTCAGCACAGACAACAACAAATCCTCATGACATTGATCAGGACAGCAGGGTCACTTCAACACCAAGTCAGCAGTTTATGGGAAAATAGCCCTACTGGGCTTCACACACAAGATGACACACAGCTAGCTGTGTCAAACCTTTTACCTTTAATTCAGACAAAGCATTTTTCAGGTTCCAGGGATGCCATTCCACTCCAGTACCAGGAGTCCATCAAGTCCTGGCTTCCAATCTCTGTAGAGTCTGGTGAAATCAGTGTGGGGATTTTTATGACGTTCCAGATAAACTTCAAGTGCAAACCAGCCAGAGCCCTAATGCCTTTCGTATAAATACACATGCAGAAGATGAATTATGCACGTTCAAGACTCCATAAAACATGCTAGCGTTTGGTGGGTTACGGAAACATGAAAATACCCAGCATGCATTTCAAGCTGGAATGCGGCTACCTTCATAGTAAATGTTTAAATGCCTGTATATTTTGTTAAGCTATCGGGTGGTGTTTGTGTACAAAATGTTCCCAGGGAGAACTCTCTGCTTGCTGTGTTTGTTTTTGTAACGTGTGCTGAATGCCTGTTGAACACAGAACATCAATTTATTGTCTTATGGTTTAAATAGTTTTTATTTAGAATTTTGAACAAACATTGAAAACAACAGCATTTAGAAATCATAGCAACAACAAGCTTGCAGCTTATAATGTGCTCATATTAACAATGAAAACTAACATGAAAACTATGGCTGTTGAGCTGCAATGTGAAAGCCAACAACAACAACAACAAAAAACATCCATTGTTGCAATCTTTGCCAGAAAAAAGAAAAGTAACTCAAAGAAATATATTTATTTGTAGATAAAACACACAAAAAGTAGTGAGAATAGAATATATTTTTAAAAAACAGAAACAAAACACACACAAAAAACCAAGAACAAAAACCGGAGAAGGAGAGAGAGTAAGAGACCAACTTACGAAAATACCATCTTCAAAATACTGTAAGTCAGTTATAATGATATCAGGTAATAATCTACATGAATAATGATAATTGTCGAATAAATCGTGTACTATGTCAGATTTTGTTAATTGCTATTCACCTTTCAAAGCTATAGCATGCTTTCTTAACAATCATACAGACATTAGCAGGGAGCAAAGAGAGTTACCTAAGTGCTTCAAACCTGTATTGAGACTTTCTAATTGGATACCATTATATAACAAAAAGTATTATAAAAATCGTTTTGAATCAAATATAAATTGATGGGCAACTTCAACACACACATAACACACACACACACACACACACACACACACACACACACACACACACACACACACACACACACACACACACACACACACACACACACACACACACACACACACACTCTTTAGAGCGCAAAGCCTGGGTAAGTAAGTATGGAGGGCAAACTGTTACCCATGCAGCAGACCCCCCCCCCCTCTCCACGCCACTGGAATGATTCAATGGAAAGGCAATGAAAGGCAATGACCGATAGGAATGGTTCCAGTACCGCCAGAACGTTGCTATATACAGCCCCGAGCCGCCCTGGGGACTCTAACTCCCTGATTTTTTCTCAGGGATGGTGTCTAAACACGACACCTGTGTGCATGCTGGTTTTTATAATTTTGACATCCGCTTCTACCGGCACACCATGGCCTGCTCTTCCGAAAGGCGGAACGGGGTTTTAAGGTGTGTGCAAGATGTTCTGCGTGCGTTCGCACACGGGGCCTGGGTTTATAGTCTCATCCAAATATTGTTCTCTCTGTTTGGGAAAACAAGGTGCACAAAATGTATGGGGATTCTTATCTACATTCAAGCAAAGATTGATTGATTGTCACAGTCAAAATTAGCACACGCATATTCAAGAAAGCGGCAGGTTTGTAGTTAATTGGAATTTTAAATCTTTTATATCACTGGAATCGTATTTCACCCTTATCCCTAACAAACATATCATAGATGTGCTCATCCGATTTAGAAATGGTGCAACTGATATACGCATAAAAATGCGGTATGCTACTTTCAATCCCGATGATCTTAAATGTCCACTCTGTAATTCTTGTCTAGAAAACGAAGTACGCACTTTATTTTACAGTAAATCTCTGACTGATTTGCGACACAAATGCATCCCATCTCGTTATAGGCAATACCCTTGAGAAGTAACATTGAAACTTATGATACAAGATGACAAAAGTCTTCATGATTTAGGAGGATTCAAATACCATTCCAACACAAGGCGTTCTGCTTTAGAATGATGGCTGTATCAAAATAATTAACGTACTACTCAAGTTGTTTCAGTGCCTAATGCTACACTGTGTACAATTTATACCCTTGGTTATCAATTCTCTGATCAATTTTATTTATTCATTTATTAATTAATTTTATTTATTTTTGTCTAAAATGTTCCTAACATTCCAAGCAGATGCGTGCTAATACTATGAATGAATGATATAACTCCGAGCTTGAAGTGTTTTCAGGTGCATTCTTGGAAAGGAATGAGAACGAGGTTAATAACGGGGGAGGAGAGAGTGTGTGAAATTGTAATGGGTCCGTGGCCTTCTACAATAAAATTGTTCACAGTCCAGAGTTCATAGCTCTCTCTCTCACTCTCTCTCTCTCTCCTCTCTCTTCTCTCTCTCTCTCCTCTCTTCTCTCTCTCTCTCTCTCCTCTCTCTCTCTCTCCTCTCTCTCTCTCTCTCTCTCTCTCCTCTCTCTCTCTCTCTCTCTCTCTCTCTCTCTCTCCTCTCTCTCTCCTCTCTCTCTCTCTCTCTCTCTCTCTCTCTCCTCTCTCTCTCTCTCTCTCTCTCTCTCTCTCCTCTCTCTCTCTCTCTCTCTCTCTCTCTCTCTCTCTCTCTCTCTCTCTCTCTCCTCTCTCTCTCTCTCTCTCTCTCTCTCTCTCTCTCTCTCTCTCTCTCTCTCTCTCTCTCTCTCTCTCTCTCTCTCTCTCTCTCTCTCTCTCTCTCTCTCTCTCTCTCTCTCTCTCTCTCTCTCTCTCTCCCTCTCTCTCTCTCTCTCTCTCTCTCTCTCTCCTCTCTCTCTCTCTCTCTCTCTCTCGGCGCGCGCGTGCGCGCGCACACTCGCTACACACATACACACAAACACACACATCACATGCACGTACACACACACACACACACACACTCACACACACACACGCACATATGCACTCTATGACATGTCTCTCGTGCACAAAAGACATTTAAAAACCAAATACAAAGTACTATACTATACAGAAGTGAGGAATGGTAACGGCGACATGATTCAAAGAGTATGGCACTTTAGGTTTTTCACTGCTTCATATTTACTTTTGGTTTGATCAATCCGAGGGTCAGATGTGCTTTTCATTATGGAAATAACTATGTACTTGCATGAAACAGGTAATACCAACAGATTGTAGAGTACAGAAAATAAATATTCACACACACACACACACACACACACACACACACACACACACACACACACACACACACACACACACACAACCGTACAAAAGTCGCTCATTTTGGACACTCACACACACACACACACACACACACACACACACACACACACACACACACACACACACACACAATATCCAGTGTGTGTGTGTGTGTGTGTGTGTGTGTGTGTGTGTGTGTGTGTGTGTGTGTGTGTGTGTGTGTGTGTGTGAGTGTCCAAAATGAGCGACTTTTGTACGATTCTTAAACCGAGACAGATATAATCCACATGTACAGGAGGGCCAAACGTTTTGAAAAAACAGTAACTCATCATCACCCTTCCCAAGAAAGGAAACCTTCAGCAGTGCCAGAATTACCGCCCTATCAGCCCGAATGCCACCCAAGCAAGGTCATGTTGAAAATTATTATTATTGAAGAGACTGACTATTATTGAACAGATTGAAGACTGAAAAGCCACAAGCAGAAATCATCATTGCTGAGGTACAAGCAGGGCGTAGCCTAGAACAATACAACTGAGCAGATAGGCTAGGCTACAGAGAGAGAGAGAGAGAGAGAGAGAGAGAGAGAGAGAGAGAGAGAGAGAGAGAGAGAGAGAGAGAGAGAGAGAGAGAGAGAGAGAGAGAGAGGTGGGGGGGGGGGGGGGGTTGGAGAGGGGGTGAGAGAAAGACAGGCAGGTTGGCTAGTATAATCGTGGGAAGTGTCAAACAGTGCCAGACCATGAAAGGGAGGAGGCAGCTGGAAGGTTTCAAGTGGTCAGAGTTGAATAAACGTTTCTCCATCCATGATGGGCTATGTACTATGTAGGCAGTGTGTGTTGTGTGTGTGTGTGTGTGTGTGTGTGTGTGTGTGTGTGTGTGTGTGTGTGTGTGTGTGTGTGTGTGTGTGTGTGTGTGAGTGTGTGTCTGTGTGTGTGTGTGAGCGCGCGCG
>CM060339.1:34022142-34072142 GCA_030674155.1 Stramonita haemastoma | reverse complement strand
AAAATCGCGGGGCTTGGATGACATTGACAGCAAAATTTTGAAAATTTCTGCACCCATAATATCTGAACACATTGCTTATATTTATAACCTTTGTATAGAAAAATCAAGCTTTCCTCAAGCGTTTAAAGATGCTAAAGTTCTACCACTGTATAAATCTGGTGATCCTAATGAACCCTCAAACTATAGACCTATTTCAATCCTGTCAACGTTATCTAAGCCACTCGAAAAACATCTTAAACACCACCTCTTATCCCATTTTACTAATTATAACTTGTTTCATGCAAATCAAAGTGGATTCAGAAAAGATCATTCATGCCATACTTTACTAACGAATCTTATAGAACAGTGGCATGAAAACATCAATAATGATATGTTTACTGGGACCATATTTGTTGATTTTGCTAAGGCTTTCGATACAATTGATCATGCTCTCTTATTAAGAAAATTACACATGTATGGTCTACACCCAGAATCAGTTGAACTTATATCCTCTTTCCTTATAAATAGAAGACAAGTAGTTTACCAGGACCGTCTCACGTCCACTTTTATGCCAATTACCTATGGTGTTCCACAGGGATCTGTCCTAGGTCCCATTCTCTTTTCAATTTATGTAAATGACTTGCCTTTAAGTGTATCAAATAAGTGTGAATTGTTTGCTGATGACACCACAGTTCATAATAAAGCTAAAGATGCCAGTGTTGTATGTACTGAATTACAAAAAGATATTGATAACGTTATTAGATGGTCTGAAATAAATCACATGGTTCTCCACCCTGAAAAGTCAAAATTCATGCTAGTTACAACAAGGCAAAAAAGACAAAATATAAAATATCAACTTCCAGATATTAAAGTATATCACAAAAGTTTAGAAGAAGTGGATTCTCATAAATTGCTTGGTTTAAATATTGATAATCATCTGTCTTGGTCAAGTCATGCTTCTATTCTGTCTAAGAAGCTAGCCCAAAAAATTTTTCAGCTAAACAGAATAAAACATTTGCTAGATCAACATACTCGGAAGTTATTTTTTCATGCATACATACAACCAGATACAGATTATGCCTCTACCTGTTGGGACTTAGCTAGTAAAAATTGCCTTAAGCGACTAGAGAGTTTATATAGACGTTCATTAAAAATTGTACTCCTTAAATCAACATCTTTGGAAGATGCAGATTACAAAGAACTTAACATTTTTCCTTTCAAATTACGATGTCGCTTTAACAAAGGTGTTTTTATGTACAAAATTATAAATAATCTTGCTCCAGAATATCTTTCTGAAAGATTTTTGATGAGAAATATTCGGGGCAAGAGTACTTTTTGTATCCCCCGTCCAAGAACGGATCTTTTCAAGACATCCCTTATCTATTCAGGTAGCAAAGAATGGGATGAAATTCCAGATAAAATAAAACAGAAATCTAGTCTGTCTTCATTCAAAAAAGCTTATCATAAATATTTATTTGAAATGTTCTGAATGAAATATGATCTTGTCTTTTGTAAAGACCAAAGCGTATATTTATATACTTATTTTGTTCATTGCCGGTTGTATTTCCAACTGTCTGGCCTTTATTGTGCTTTGTTTGTGTCGTGTGTGTGTGTGTGTGTGTGTGTGTGTGTGTGTGTGTGTGTGTGTGTGTGTGTGTGTGTGTGTGTGTGTGTGACATTTTGATTTTTTTGTACTTCCACTTCTTGCTATTATATCATTGAAGGGTTGGATTGTGTTATGTATGTAGAATTATAGTATTGCATAGATAAGGTCTTGGATTTTTGGTGTTGTTGTTGTTTATTCATTTGTATATTCATGATATTGTATGTGTGCATGTGCGTGTGTGTGTGTGTGTGTGTGTGTGTGTGTGTGTGTGTGTGTGTGTGTGTGCGTGTGCGCGCGCGTGTATGTGTGTGCATTGAAATTTTAATTATCTTGAACTATTTTTTCCTTAATGCTATTAAATGGTGTATAGGGTGCGTGTTGTTCTGTTAGAGTAAAATTATTTGAATTTGTGATTAGAATGTCGTCTAGGATGGTATGTTTATTCCTATAGGCAGTCATATAAATTGTATTATTTTATGAGTGTGATGAGAGAGTGAGAGAGAGAGAGAGAATGAGAGAAAGAGAGAGAGAGAGGGGGAGAGAGAGATGAGAGTGAGAGAGAGAGAGAGAGAGGGAGAGAGAGAGAGAGAGAGAGAGAGAGAGAGAGAGAGAGAGAGAGAAGAGAGAGAGAGAGAGAGAGAGAGAGATGGAAAATCTGATTGTTTTGAACTTAGTTTCTCGCTTTTGTGTCATTGAAATAATGTAGGGATGTGTTTTGTCTTGTTAGCGTAGAATAATTTGAATTTGTAATTTAGAGTGTGAAGTTGGATAAGACTAATACTAAGGGTTGTGACTTGGAATAGTGTATATTGAGATTTTGCTTGTGCCTGTAATTGTGAGTGTAGTTGGATAGTTGGTTATGTAAATAACTAAGTAATTAAGTTTATCATTTGCTTTACTATATCTATATGTTATATAATTCTTATGATTGTTTGCCAATGGGTTTTGTTGTTGGTGGGTTTTTTTGGGTATTTTGTTTGTTTGTTTTTTGTTTTTTTTATGAGGACCTGGTGTAAAGAAGCCTCTGGCTTATCCATATTTCCTCATTAAAACATTCGAGTTCGAGTTCGAGTTCGAGTTCGAGTTCGAGTTCTCTCTCTCTCTCTCTTCTCTCTCTGTGTTTTATTTATTTATTTATTCTTTTATATCGAGGATAACAGAATAAGCAATCATGTGCTTTTTTCATCCCGTCCCTGTGTATGCAGTTTTGTAAATATTGTCATCTGTTCCCACCGGCACACGATGGCCTACTCTTACGAAAAGCGGAACAGGATTTAACGTGTGCACAAGATGTTCTGCGTGCGTTCGCACATGGGGCCTCGGTTTAAAGTCTCATCCGAAGGACTTTTTTGGAAGAGTGGAGTCAGCACTGATGTTAACTCCAGGAAGAAAATTTCCTCGATGAGACTCGAACCTGGGTCTTCAAATTGCCAGCGCAATGTTCTGACCACTAGGCATCCGCCCTGTGTGTGTGTGTGTGTGTGTGTGTGTGTGTGTGTGTGTGTGTGTGTGTGTGTGTGTGTGTGTGTGTGTGTGTGTGTGTGTTATTTTATTCATTCATTTATTTATTTATTCTTTACTTTGAGGATTTTTATTTACTTATCTTATTTTATTCTTCTATATCGAGGATAATGATATAAGCACTCATGAGCTTTTTTCATTCAGTCCCCGTGTGCATGCAGGTGTGCAAATATTGTCATCTGTTCCTACCGGCACACAATGGCTCTTACAAAAAGCGGAACAGGATTTAACGTGTGGGCAAAATGTTCTGCGTGCCTTGGCACACGGGGCCTTGGTTTACAGTCTCATCCGAAAGACTTTTGGGGTGAGTGGAGTCAGCACAGTTATTAACTCCAGGGGAAATATCTCCTCCAACGGGAATCGAATTCAGGTCGTGGAATTGCCAGCGCGATGTTCTGACCACCAGGCAATCCCGTCCTGTGGAATATGCACAGTGTGCTTTTTTTTATATTTGCATCCAGTCCCCATTTGTATACGGGCTCACAATGCCTTCTCTTTTGAAAGGCGAACAAAATTTAACGTGTGCGCAAGATGATCGGCCTCGGTTTATATAGTCTCATTGAAGGACTTTTAGCGAGAGTAGAGTCAGCATTGATCGCTGTGGATTGGTGGTCTAGAGGTAGGCTAACCCGCCTGTCTAGAAAGCGAAAAGCCCTGGTCGGAGTGTGCAGTGGTTCGAATCCCGTTTGGGCCGAAACTTTTACCCAATCCACTAGACCATGAGTGGTGGTCTAAAAGCTCGCTGGTCTTTTGGATGAGACGATAAACAAGGTCCCTTGTGTTACACATCATTATTTAGCGCGCGTTAAACTTAGAGAACCTTGTCCCTGGCAAAATTCTGTAGAAAAAAGCCAATGTGATAGGGAAACAAATACAGCTGCAAACAGGAAAAAGAAAAAAAAAGGTGGCGCTGCACTTGTGGCGACGAGAGCAGCCCGAATTTCATGCAGAGAAATCCGCTGTGACACAAAGAGTTATGAAATTAATAATAATAATAATAATAATAATAATAATAATAATAATAATAATAATAATAATAATAATAATAAATAGAACTTATATAGCGCTATATCTTGCAAAAACAAATCAAAGCGCTTGCATTCAACCAATTCTTGCACATGCAGCCAACAACAATTATTTTTTTTTAACGAAGTCAATGCACACGCACGCACACACACACACACACACACACACACACACACACACACACACACACACACACACACACACACACACACACACACACACACACACACACACACACACACAGAGTATAAACACACATAGAGTATAAACACTTTGGCAGGGCGGTGGATATTTCGGCTGTTGAGAGCAGGGGCAGATGATGAAACAGGATAGGAAAGTCTTCTCTTTGAAATAAGTGTGTCTTGAGGCTGGATTTAAATGTGTCATAGGTAGGCTTTTTACGAAGGGAGAGAAGGAGGTTGTTCCAGATCACTTTAATTTAATTTAATTAAATTAAATTAATAAAACAATTAATTAATTTAATTTAATTAAACTAATAAAACACACACACACACACACACACACACACACACACACACACACACACACACACACACACACACCACACACACACAGAGTGTTTTCTAAATTATGCTAGAAAAAGTTGTAAACCAAAATGTGCCTGGAAGATTACCAAAACTTTCAAAATGAACCAGCATATTATGATCTGTAGATAAGATAGACAACATAATATTGTGCATTTCCAAGACCCAGAAATCGCCTAAAATACTTTTCTTTTTTTACCTTTAACCTACAATAATATAAATCCAACATCTTTTATTTAAGCAGTGACTTATGGTATTACCTCCCCCCCTCCCCCCAAAATTTGAAATGTATCAACACCAAAGATCAATTTAAAACACATCTAAATACAATATTTCATGAAGAAGTGTTTACCACACAACTTGTAAACTTGTAAGCCTACATGTACTTGCATCTGATATAGGCATCATCCTTTAACTTTCACTTGAACATGTTTATATTGTGGTCTAGTGTTATAACTCATTAGCCTGACTGAAATCACTATAATGTTGCATTAGCATGTTTGCATGTGAGGGGGGAGATGAATATGTGACTGATGTTATTATTGTATAAATGTCCTGTGACCCAAGTGTCTACAGTCATAATATACATGTACATGTTCTATTATTACTTATAGGAGTCCCCATCTGCTGCTGTGTTGAGAAGATATTAGACCCTGATATGCTTTGATTCGCGGGCGCGAGCGCGCACGTGTGTGTGTGTGTAGTAGTAGTAGTCTTTAAATTAACGTCCATGCACAGTTTGTGATTTGGACGGCAAACAAACAAATCAAGTACAAACAAATAACAACCTATAAACAAGCAAGATTAAAGGAATTTAAAGGAATCTACTGAACACAGAATAAAATAAACATAACGTTATCTCTAGCATTAACTCAGCATCAGGGAGAATGTGCGATAATGTTTTCTTGCCTTCAAAAGGTGGTAAAATATCTTTAAAACCTGGGCATTCAAAAAGTATGTGCTGGTTTGTAAATCTTTGGCCACAAGGGCACAAAGCATTCTTACTAAATTTTGTTTTAAAAGCGTCCAGCTTTACCCTGTAAAACAATGATGTGATGGTTCTACAAATATGTAAAGGGGTCTTATTGCGATGGAAATAGTGATATAAAACTGCTGTTGTATCTAAGAATTGTGACTTATGAAATTTCGTGACAGATTTATCTTTGTTTTGTGGAACTTGGTTAAAGCGATTACAAGAGATTTTTCTTAACAAGCAGTGACACTCTTGTACTGTATATGGGACATGTAACTTGATTGACCCATTAGATTGTTTAGCTCCCTGTTTTGCAGTCTGATCAGCAATATCGTTTCCATATATACCACAATGGGATGGAATCCATAGAAAGGAAACACAAATACCACGTAAAGTTAGGAAATGAATTAAGACTTTGATTTCGCTAACTATTCCTACCACGTTGTCACAAAAACTTACGGACTGCAAAGCACTTAACACAGACTTAGAGTCAACACATATCAAAGCTTTGAAAACAGAAACAGGTAAATCTAAAAGGAAATTCAGTGCCATAGAAATTGCCACAAGCTCTGCAATGAAAATGGACCTATTTTTTCCTATATAGAAAGATTTTTTAATCTTGAGAGCTGGAATTGCATATCCCGCTCCTGCTTGATGATTTTCCAGCAGTGATCCATCAGTGTAAACTTGCAAATGTTCAGAATATTGCTCATAAAGACGACTTTTAATGTTAGAAGCTAGGATATGTGGATGCTCACTTTTTTTTAGATTTGTGTCATCAATGTCAAAGTCTGCTTGCTGCATCTCCCATGGTGGTATGGTTGGAATCAGTGGTCGAGATGCAATATCGTTTACATCAATTTCAGCTTCATCTAGATAGTCCAAAGTGTAAGTTCTAAGAGATTCAAGAGATGATATATTTTGTGCTCTTTTCGGATAATGTATACTAGATTGTGTATCTATTTCTGCTTTATTAAAGTTTGTAACAGTTTGACTTTTCACTACATATTTTGTTACTGACAACTTCCGAAATCCATCCAAAGGTAACACACCCATTTCTTTATAAGTACCAATGTTAGAAGTGTGGAGAGGAACCCCTAGTGCCAATTTGAATGCTTTACAATCAACACTTTGTAATTTTGCGAGTGTGTGTGTGTGTGTGTGTGTGTGTGTGTGTGTGTGTGTGTGTGTGTGTGTGTGTGTGTGTGTTTCATTCTTTTATTTCGAGGATAATGGAATAAGCACTCATGCGCTTTTTTTTTTTTGCATCCAGTCCTTTGTATGCAGTTTTGTGAATTTTGTCATCCGTTCCCACCGGCACACAATGGTCCACTTTTCCGAAATGCGGAACAACGCGTGCACAAGGTGCTCTGCATGCGAGACGTTTCTTGTCTCTTCTGAAGGACGTTTTGGGGAGTGGAGTCGGCACTGACGCTAACTCGAGAGGAAAAATCCTCTTGAACGAGATTCGAACCCCGGTTAGCAGATCACGAGCGTATCACTCTGACCACCAGGCTAGCCCTTGTGTGTGTGTGTGTGTGTGTGTGTGTGTGTGTGTGTGTGTGTGTGTGTGTGTGTGTGTGTGTGTGTGTGTGTGTGTGTGTGTTTTGCGTGCTTGCGTGGGTGCGTGCGTGCGTGGGTGTACTGTATGTGTGTTGGTTATTTGGTTTGCTTTTGGTTTTTTGCATTTTATTTTTTGCCTTAATTTGCATGTGTGTTAGTATAAATATGAAATAATGTTGGTTTTCTTTTTCCTTTTTTTGGTGGTTTTTGCTTTTTCTTTTTTTTCTTCTTCTTTGTATTGGATCCCTTAAATTGATGTGGGTTTTTTTTTTTTTACTGTCTTTTTTCCCCACTTAAATTGATGTTGCTGATGTTCCAGTTAGTGGGCAAGTGTATAATTATGCCTGAATGTATTCATTTGATAGAAGGATTGATGTGTTTTTTAAATCAAAATGCGCTTGTGCGTGAAGGACTGAGGAGAGGGGAGGGGATCGATGTGGTTGTTTTACGTTTTGCTCTGAATCTGTTTTGTGTTTTGTTATTCTTGTGTATGGACCGTGATTATATTGGGGGAGGCTATATGGGTATGGATGGGTATGTAGGCTATGAAAGTCATTCGATGAGACTATAAACCGATGCCCCATGTGCGAACGCACGCAGAACATCTTGCGCACACGTTAAAACCCGTTCCGCCTTTTTGAAGATCATGTCAGGCCATAACGAAAAATTCGAACTGAATGTCAAAGTCCTTCGGATGAGACTAAAACTACCGAGGCCCCGTGTGCAACTAACATTATATTGTAGCCTGCATCTGGATTCTTACCTAAATATGTGTCCCCGTCCTTCATCTAATAAGGTCTGGTACGTGCATGCCAGCCAGGTCCATTGCACTGTGATGGTGTTCAGCCTCTGTGTATCCATTGCACTGTGTATCCATTGTACTGTGTATCGATTGCACTGTGTATCCCTTGCACTGTGTATCCATTGCACTGTGTATCCATTGCACTGTGTATCCATTGCACTGTGATGGTGTTCAGCCTCTGTGTATCCATTGCACTGTGTATCCATTGCACTGTGCATCCATTGCATTATGTATCCATTGCAGTGTGTATCCATTGCACTGTGATGGTGTTCAGCCTCTGTGTATCCATTGCAGTGTGTATCCATTGCAGTGTGTATCCATTGCACTGTGTATCGATTGCACTGTGGTGGTGTTCAGCCTCTGTGTATCCATTGCACTGTGATGGTGTTCAGCCTCTGTGTATCCATTGCACTGTGTATCCATTGCGCTGTGTATCCATTGCACTGTGATAGTGCCCAGCCTCTGTGTATCCATTGCACTGTGTATCCATTGCGCTGTGTATCCATTGCACTGTGATAGTGTTCAGCCTCTGTGTATCCATTGCACTGTGTATCCATTGCGCTGTGTATCGATTGCACTGTGATGGTGTTCAGCCTCTGTGTATCCATTGCACTGTGATGGTGTTCAGCCTCTGTGTATCCATTGCACTGTGTATCCATTGCGCTGTGTATCCATTGCACTGTGATTGTGTTCAGCCTCTGTGTATCCATTGCACTGTGTATCCATTGCACTGTGTATCCATTGCACTGTGATGGTGTTCAGCCTCTATGTATCCATTGCACTGTGTATCCATTGCACTGTGTATCCATTGCACTGTGTATCCATTGCATTGTGTATCCATTGCACTGTGATGTTGTTCAACCTCTATCATATGTATCATTGTTCAACCTCTATGTATCTGAGCCATCTTAAAAAAGAAGCCACTGTGTCGGCTGCCAACGTCATGACAGCACGTGATGCATGGAGAAATTCACGTGCTAGAAGCCCCAGTTTAAAAAAAAAAATAGCAACTACCTGTTTGGAAGGCGAAACTCTCTCTCTCTCTCTCTCTCTCTCTCTCTCTCTCTCTCTCTCTCTCTCTCTCTCTCTCTCTCTCTCTCTCTCTCTCTCTCTCTCTCTCTCTCTCTCTCTCTCTCTCTCTCTCTCTCTCTCTCTCTCTCTTATTCTTTAATAATCAAAATTATTTTATTGTGATTTCTGATTTTCGTCTTGTGAATGAGTGCATTTTTCTTACCTTATTATTTGTAGTGTACTGTCGCATTTCTCTTACCTTATTATATGTAGTGTACTTATTTCTTGTATGTTGTTTGGTACTGCCTATACTTTTATTGTTTAGTATCTTTTTATCTTGATGTTATTCCTGAAAGGGGCAGGGACTGGATGTAAAAAAAAAGCCCATGAGTGCTTATCTATTATCCTCGAATAAAAGAATTTGCCTTGCCTTGCCTTGCCTCACCCCCCCCCCCCCCCCCACACACACACACACACTCTCTCTCTCTCTCTCTCTCTCTCTCTCTCTCTCTCTCTCTCTCTCTCTCTCTCTCTCTCTCTCTCTCTCCTCCCTCCTCTCTGTCTGTGTCTCTGTCTGTCTGTCTGTCTGTCTCTCTCTCTCTCTCTCTCTCTCTCTCTGTGGGAAAACTTACATGGGCCACACAAGTAAGGACAATGCCATTACAGATCTGAGTTTTCTTTTGTTTGGGATAACCAAGCAATATAGAATCTATATTGGCATTCATCAAAGCTTTCAGAGCATTGTAGATTGCAGATGGCAAGAATGGAACAACTACTTTCAAACCAGCGAAATATTTCAATCGTATGCTCTGCTGAAGCACAATCACAAAAAATAATGCAATCATACTCGAAATAAACATGAATACAGAAATGCTTTAACTAAATTCAGATTAGGAGTTTGATCTAAATTGATAGATTTTGTAAGATTCAGCGAAACAACTAATACAAGTTAGTTATGTCCATCAGTTATGTCCATCCTGTAAGTCTGATAGGGAGGATGAAATTCACTTCATATTTTTATGTCCAGCATATGCCGTTGGGGAAGAATAATGAATATATTGCAGACAAAATATTACGGGAATCTGTGTGCATTTACGTCTTTCATTGTCATGCTCCAGGAAACTACCCTAAAGAATTTGTTATTATACATACACACAAAGCACTGACAAGACGCAATATAGAATTTGTTATTATACATACACACAAAGCACTGACAAGATGCAATATAGAATTTGTTATTATACATACACACAAAGCACTGACAAGACGCAAAATAGAATTTGTTATTATACATACACACAAAGCACTGACAAGACGCAATATACTTTTATATAGCCATAAGTTAAAGATTGTAGTATACTGTTTGCATGAAAATTTTGATTTCTTTTGTAAAATGATTGTCATTCACTTTGATATAACGATATTGTACAGGCCCTTCAGAGTAGGCTAATGGCCTTCCTGGATAAAAATTCCCATTGGCATTCTCTCTCTCTGGATGGTGAGAGAGGACATACTGGTTCATCAAGCAAAAGCAAGACAACGGTGCTGCCGAAGAACTTGCCAGACTGTCCAGCTTTCAAAAAGGAAGACACACACAGCCTACCCCAATTCCTCCACTCCAAGTCCCCCAAAAGTCCTTCCGATGAAGCACACACAGAACATCTTTCGCGCACGTTAAAACCCACGTTAAAACCCGTTCCATTTTTCGGAAGAGTAGGCCATTGTGCGTGGGAAGGGATGGAAAAATGTACAATTTTAACTACATACACACAGGGACTGGATGTAAAAAAGCACACAATTTCTTATTCCATTATCCTCGAAATAGAAGAATAGAATAAAAAACAAACAAACACCTATACACACCCACAGAATTGGAAGTTGGTGGAAGTCATTCCTGTGACTAATGGGTGAAGGCTGTTTTCGTGACCATCTGATGAATAGCTAGTGTTTGCTACAGATTGTCCATATAAAGGAGAAAAAACAACATTGTGCTCGATTCTGTGGCATTGTAAATTGTGTCATGCAGGGCATTGTTTTATGTGAAGCAGTGCCCAATGGCTTAACAACTTTAATGACTATAAATATTGTTCCTCTCTCTCTCTCTCTCTCTCTCTCTCTCTCTCTCTCTCTCTCTCTCTCTCCTCTCTCTGTGAGAAAAATTAATTATATATGTCCTATGTGTAGACTTAATAGAGAGGATGAAGTTCATTTTATTTTTTCTTGTCCAGTGTTAAGTGATTTAAGAACATAACACATTCCTGAAAAAATATTATTGCAGACCAGCTCACTTTAGAATGATTTTGCTCCTGTCTTCTAAAAATGAAAATGTTATGAAAAATCTTGCTATATATATCTACAAGTCTTTAAAAAGAAGTAGTTTGATTTCATAACACAGAAAACAGTATAACTGTGTGTGTACCCATTGCATTGCAGTCCGTTGTACGAACGCTTATGTACTTGTGTGTAACGTTCTTATAATTATGTACCTTTTGTAAACCCCTTCAAATGGGGCTATGGCCTTTCTTGAATAAATATGGTTATAGTTATCGTTATCTCTCTCTCTGTAATGCTGTATGGGCAATAAAACTGTCAGTGTCAGTGTCTCTTGCACCCAAAGGTACACAGTGTATGCATTCATCATAATATTATACTCAAGTACAAGCACTTAAACTCACCACAACACACACACACACACACACACACACACATGCACACACACTCAGAGTATGCATGCATGTATACTCAAGCACAGGTACGCATACTTGCATTTAAACACACACACACACACACACACACACCAATTGAGATCACCACTAGTCTAATAAAAAGACAATATGAGAATCAAAACGCCGTGTGAGAATTGGTATGCGATGCGCCAAGATCACTGATTGGTCAGCCTAATTTTAGCAACATCCGGAACGCGCTGTTGTCGCCATCTTGAAAAAAAAAAGCCGTAATTATTGATTTTGATGCTAATTAGTGATCAGTGGCATTAACCCATTGATTTCAGCGTGGACAAATCGTGGAATTACATTCTATGGCAAATCGTGGCATACAAGGAGAGGATACCTGCAAGGTCAGTTTGTAACAGTAAAGTGTTCTGCTTGATTTGGTTTCAATGCCCTAGGTCCACGATACACGTGGTTTCAGATCTAGGTCGTGGTAGCTGCTGAATTCTTCTACTTTTTTAACGATCAGACAACTACTGTTTTCTGTCTTATGGGCAAAAATGCGTTGTGCTTGAAAGGGGGAGGGGGGGGAGGGGGTGGTGGTGTTACGATCTGCAGGGTGCGGACCTGCTGTTGCTATGCACAATGCAAGGGATCAAAGATCAGAGATCAATTTATGTTAGATCCCATAATGCTTGTCAGCATTCAGTGGGTTACAGAAACATGAACATTCTTCTTTTTCTACTTCTTTGAAGATCAGACAGCAACTACTGTTTTCTGTCATTTGAGGGAAAATGGTTGTGCTTGAGGTGGGGTGGTGGTGGTTACCATATCCAGGGTCATCTAAAGTGCAGACCTGCTAGTGTTATGCACAATGCAAGGGATCAAAGATCAGAGATCAAATATATTTATGTTAGATCCCATAATTCTCCTCAACATTCAGTGGGTTACAGAAACATGAACATACATGGCATAGTCTTATACAGGCCTTATCTTAGTATCTGTAAAATATTACTTGGGATGTAAATTATATAACCATGCCCCATGTCCAAGAGGTGGAACAAGTCCAGTTAACTAGCAAAGTTTGTCAGTTTGTGTTTTGTTGAAAAGACTTTCTTCATTAAATGTAAAAAAAAAAAGAGAAGAAAACTGTGTTCCATAGCAGATCATGGGTTTGATATCACTAGAAGGAATGCTGATGACTCAGTGTAAAGAAATTCCATGTCTCTGAAATTTTGTGCAGGAACTTTACTCTTTTTTCATTTGTCTCTTTTTGTCTGCCTTTATTTTTCCATTTATCTGCTTATTTTCTACCTTACTAAACAATAATAATAATAATAATAAAGGGTAGGCGCTGCACTTGTGGCGACATGCTCTCCCGGGGGGGGGGGGGGGGGGGGGAGCAGCTGAATTTCAGGCAGAGAAGTCTGCTGTGACATAAAGTGGTGCAAAGTACAAATTATACAAAATCTGCTCAGTTACTTAATTTCTTTTTTAAAGTTGGCATTATCTTTTCTTCTTTTTTCATTTGTATTCATGTAACCAGAAGTAATCCAAGTCATTCTGGCTGCAAACACATGCAAAACATCCTGTGCACATGTTAAAACATGTTCCACCCTTTAAATAGTAGAACTTTGTGTGCTGGTAGAAATGGTGACTAAATTGTACCCCCCCCCCCCCCCAAAAAAAAAAAAAAAAAAAAACCCTCCCCAAAAAACCCAAACACCAACTCCCCCCAAACAGTCCAGTATACTTACATACACATTGTTGTCATGTTTAGACATCATCCCAGAAGATAAAATGCAGCTGCCTGAATGGTCACACACTTAAGAATCTCACTCATGGAGAACCGTGCAGCTGTAACCAATGCATACATATGTACATATGCATATAAAATGCCTGATTTATTTTCCCAGTGTTATCTTTGATGAATTTGAAAGGGATTAGAATTTTTTTTTATTTTGGGGGGTAGGGGGCATTTTTGTTTATTTCTGTTGAGTTTTTCCCATTTGGAATGTTTAATTTATAGTCTAATATCATCAAGCGTGACAGACTTTAACTGTTTACAGCAACACAGGAAATAGTATTAATAGTATACAAACAAGAATGTATAATTACCAGTAAGTACTATGACACGTGCATGCATACAGTTTACTGAACTTTTTTTTATTCACCCTACTCTTCTATCTCATCTGACATATGTCCCTTTGTAATTTTAAGCTATCCAGATCCATGAATTATTGAATGAATTAATACCAAAACACATCATTTTCCAATTCATATCTAGAATTAAAAAAAACAAAAACTGTTTGATTTACATAAAATTTACTCAAAGTTAATCATGACTTGTCTTCAGCACAAGAGAAAGATCAGCAGTCACACGGTTCAGCATCCCCGGCACATTCTGGGTCTGGCGGGTCAGTGGCAGGGAGTGAACAGTCTGGGTCCTCTCCTGGGTCCCCGCAAGCCCACAGTCCGCCTGGATCTCCAGGTGAGAGAGGTTGTATGGAGTGCAGTGGGGGAAGGATGGTTGGGATGTTGTTTGGGGGGAAGAGGGTTATCCACCCCCACCCCCCAAAGTGTGTGTGTGTGTGTGTGTGTGTGTGTGTGTGTGTGTGTGTGTGTGTGTGTGTGTGTGTGTGTGTGTGTGATATCTTACTCTCCCATGGAAGAATATTATCAGCTTGACATATTTGTATCTTTGGATTTGTTTGTGGATGGCAAACAGACTGTGGCATGGATGAGAATTAACTGTACTGAAAAAATTCAGTGTAGTGCTTCAACTTAAGCAAGTGAATGGAAAAGTCAATCAGCTAGTAGACTGACATGTCAGATAATGAAAATTTGTTATTTTTTTGGTCTGTTTTATAGGATCAGCACAGAGACACTGGAAAGAAGGAGCCCTGGACTGGGTGAGCAACAGAGAGCATGGAGGAATGGTGCCTAAGAGGAGAAGAGAAAGGCAGGGAGAATGACAAGTAAGTTGGCAAGAAAGATGTCAGAGTGTGTGGTAGCACTGAATTAACGGCAGCAGTTCTCAAATGCTGCTGGCGGAATTAACAGTGGGCAGTGTTGTTTTGAAGCAGGGTGGGGTTAAACAACCCTTGATATTGATATGTAAAACTGAACTAAGTGTGTAAAGCTGTAAGTCACTGGAAAGCCTAGACTACAGGCTTTTAAATGAGTGTAATTTTATTGCAGCATGTAGTGTTTATGATACTGTAAAAAATGAATAAATAAAAAAAAAATTGCGTGTGCAGTACCATTCACTGTCGCGCTGTCAGAACCCTGGATTGATTTTAACACATTAAGCAATGTTGTTGCAATGCAAAAATGTTATGATTCGGTAAACTTATACTCTTGTCATAGTTTTGAAAAAATAAGGAGCTTGTGTTGCTTTATCAGTCGTCAAATACTCAGAAAAGTCCAGGGAAACTATTGACGCCATCGCGATTATCATGGTTAGGTAAATACTATCTCTTGACAGTAGTTCTTATAAGATAAAAAGCTTGTGTTGCTTTATCGGTTGTCAAATACTCAAAAAAGTCCAGTGAAATGATTTACGCCATTGACGCCATCATCATGGCAGTGAACACTCACTTCGTGTAAAGTGGTGGCTTTTTATTGTGAAACTACATGATCTGCAACATACATGGTAGCATATCAGTTTGACAGTTATTTCAAAGCATTGTTGCGTCAAAATTAAATAAAGCAATGTATGATGTCGAAATTGACTAGTAGTGAAGAAGTGCATCCTGGCAAAGCTAGCACCTCTCGATTTGGTCTGATTGTGATAAATTTTTCTGAAGCTTTTCAAAAATATTCCACAACCCTCACCTCATTGTCTCTGTTATTGTTTAATTCAACCAAATCCAGCCCCTAAAACTCCTTTTTGCCATCAATATTGTAAAAAAAAATAAAACTGCAAAACTTCAAAACACTTTAAAAAAATTCTGGCACAAATTTCTTGGCCGCCATTTTTGTTCAAGATGACTGTGACTGGTCTGAACAGTATAAAAAATTACCCCCTAAACCAATCAAAATATTTGATGCTTGCATGTGTTGAACGACCTTCAACCCTTTTCGTGTCCCTACACTAGCCTTAATATTCATGGGGTGACCTTTGAAAGCAAAAGTGATCCTTCATTTATGACCACCTAAATCATCCCGGAATATTCCGGGGTACGCTGTGTCTGTGAAAGGTCATCCTGGGATGTTTCAGGAACTGTGCTACCAGAGTTAAAGGGTGTCTTTTTATTTTCATGATTATTTTTATTTTACTGAACAGGTTCTCTGTTGGGATGCCAGATACCTGTCAGTATAAATAGCATTGCCACATTTCAGAAGGGGATGGGATAGCTCAGTGGTCAGAGCACTTGCTTCCCCCCAGTCAAGTTGAGCAGCATCGAGCATGGTTACCAGTTGGATGGGTGACAGTTTGCATGCCTTGGCTTCAGTACAGTTCACCCAGCTGTAAATGGGTACCTGCTCTCTTTAGGGTCAGGGAAGGTAAAGCAACGAGGGAGAGGAGATGGGCGCTGCCTTCAATATGCTGGCCCCTAGAGAAGCTGAGGTCTCTGATGCCTCACTCTCACTCCCTTATGACTGCCCAGGAGATGGGACATCGTTACCCTAATTACCAGTACATTTGGGAAATGTTATGCATGTAATTCTCTTTATTTTATCCTTCTTTGTTTCAGCTTTGTGCCTTTGCTTCCTGCCATCTCCTTGTCTATTTTTTGCCTTCTTGGTCCATTCTCCTGCCTTTATTTCAGAAAGACTTAAAGATAACCATTCTCTTGCATGCCAAAGTTGGATGTGCTAGGCCTGACTTGTCAGGCACATACATAATGGCGGCATAACGCATTTTCACTCATGAATATTTATGACAGACACCACTGGTTACTGTCTGAGCATTTGTTGATGAAAAAGAAGATTGAAAAGGGTTGCTTTGCTTAGCACAAGTTCAAATGCAAATACTTTACTATTTAGAGACAAAGAAATTCAGGTGAGTTACAACCATCACAGATAAAAAGTAACCATGTAAAAAATATCACAGATATATATATATATATATATATATATATATATATATATATATATATATATATATATATATATATATATATATATATATATATTACACACATCAGCATGCACCCATTACAGTATAAAGAGCACCCACAAATCAGCAATACCTCAGCCAGTCATAAACTTCTGTGTGCACCAGTGGCTTGCACCCACCCTCTCCCCTCCCCCTCTCCCCTCCCCCTCTCCTTCTCCCCCCCCCCCCCATGTATACAAACATATTGGAAACATTTGCGCACATGCTTACTTGCATTTTTATGACATAAACCAAAATGTTATAACATTGTATGATAAAACAAATATGAATTAAATTGGTACTCTATTGTACTAAGATATTGAACACAGTCTTTAAAAAAAATCTTTTAAAAGCCCCAACACCAGCCCACACACACACGCACACACATGGACGCACTCCACAAGCACAATGTGTTGTATAATTATTATTAAACAAATATCAATGAAATTTAAGTACTTTGTCCATTGAAATAGTGAACACAGCTTAAAATGATAAAAGGTAGTTTTTTTCTATGCTTCAAAATTTCCCATCCCTTTTCTGCCTGAGCTCTGAATCTTTGAATCCCCCTTGCTTATCCCCCCCCCCCTCCCCCCCAGTCCCTTCCGCCACTGCTTGTTCTCTCTCAGTCTCTTTCTGTCTCTCTCTGTCTCTCTCTGTCTCTCTCTCCCTCTTTCCTGCTCCCTCCCCCTCCCTCTCTCCATCTCCCTCCCCCTCTCTCTTTCTCATTTCCTTTTGCTCTGCCCCCCCCCCCCCCCCTCTTTTTAATTCTCTTGCTTGCTCATTTGCTTGCTTTGGGTCAGTTCAGATTTATTGTCATGCACTTATGAAGCAGCAGAATTTAGGTGGGAATAAAACTTTTTTTTATATCACAGGGGTTTAACCTTGGGTACCCTGTAGCGCTTTTGAGATGGGAGGAGTATTTTGCTAGCACATGAGTACTGTCAGTTACAGTCTTGCTCTGTTTCAAAGGAATGCAAACCCCCATATCTGTCCGATCCTTTACAAGCACTGTGTTTTTCTTCTGTTGCTTTTCTTCTGTTGCATCTCTGGCCCATCCATCCTTGTGGCTTCCTCCATCCCTGCTGTCATGTACTACTGCCTCGTGTCTCTCAAATTCTTCTGGTCTGGGATCAGTGTTCTCTCTCTGCAGCATCAAGGGAGAGGGGTGATGTGTTCTAACTTCCAGTGTTGTCTAGTGGACAGTTTTAAGTGACAGTGAAAATTAGAAGCCAGGAGATTAAACTTGACTCTCTCTCTGTGACTGAACAGTTTTGAGTGATTGGCAGGTCTTGCTGTAGGATATTCCACTATCTTCAACACATTACCTTCACTGCTTTTACATGTTGTTGTCAGTCATGTTCCAATTTCTTGAAATATCCAAAGCCCCCAAAATTCCAGTGCTTGGTATATATCTGAGGGGCTTGCCAGCTTTAGTTGTCTTATATAAAAATGGGACTTCCAAATGCATGAGTCAGTGTTTTTATGTATTATATATTTCCTTCTTTTTTTTTTTTTTAAATCCTTTTATTTCAATGATAATGGAACAAGCACTCATGGTTTTTTTTTAAACATCAAGTCCCTATATGTATGCAGTTTTGTAAATTTTGTCAACTGTTCTCACTAGCACACAATGGCCTACTCTTCCAAAAAGTGGAACAGGTTTTAACATGTGCGCAAGATGTTCTACATGTATTCACACACAGGATCTTGGTTTATAGTCTCATCCGAAGAAGTATTGGGGAAGAGTGTAGTTGGCACGGATGTTAACTCCAGAGGAAAAATCCTCTTGAACGAGATTCGAACCCCAGTCAGCAGATCAGGAGTGCAATAGGCATCACTCTAACCACCAGGCTGTCCTGCCCCCCTGTAAACCCCAGTGTTTCAGGACAGTAGTGTAATTAAATGCAGGGAGGTTGATAATGTTTAGTGATGTGATGCATGTACCTGTAGTGCTCATCATAGATTCTGATTGATATTGTTTCATGTTTGTGATACATGTACACTGTTGTTCACTCTTTTATTATTTTTTTATTACCATATGTTGGTAGTTTTTGTTTTCTTCTATTGCTGCTGCTTCTTAACACTTTGTACCCCAAGGGTGCAGCTGCACTGCAGTCTCTGTGGACCAGCCCTGCAGCAGCTGAGTGCAGTGTGCACTGGGTCATCATAGTAAAATCCTCATATCTTTTTTGTTTGAAGCCCATTTCTTATGAAACTATGGCATTGTGTGGGTAAATGACTGCCCATTATATGCGTGCATAAAAATTTATATTGCATAAAAAAGAGTATGTTAATTATGGTGTCAAATTACATAATTGCTCTGATTTTAAGTGGTGATCCCACTGATGGGCTTATGATTTTTACACAATGTATGCAACAAATACAACACAACAACAACAAAACTATACAAGAATCTCAAACAAACAGGGACAAACATAGGTACTATACAAGTTTTCTTCCAGCATGCATCAAATGTAATATAATCAAAGGGAACCACTGAACTGTAGACACGACACTGTCACAATGATGATCATGGAATATACAGATAACATTTCTTCCCTAGTCCAAGAAAGTTCCTGAACTTTTATACACTACTTTATTCATATGTACAGAATGTTTGCACTTCACCAGGTGGCTTGTAATTCATTTTCATGTAAACAGTTTGTGTTTATCGTAGGGGTACTCACAGTACCAAGGCCACGCCCCTCCCCAGTCACCCCCCCCCCCCCCTTCCCACCCCTTTTAGCTGGCCTATCTCGCTCCTCTAGCGGCACACAGTGAGTATCACAGACTCCTCACGATCTCTATCTAAAACACGATCTTTATCGGCAACGTAATAACTCTAATAACTCGTTTAAAACTTCTGTTACTTTGTCAGCAGTGAAAGTATGATGTACCAAAGCCATACTACAAGCATATGACATGTAAAACAACAATAAACACAACAAAAACACGATCAATTTATATGCAAATTAGCTGTGAACGATGTGCGACCAACGTGGCAGCTAAAGCCAACAAGCTAAAACGACCATGTGAGAATAGAACAGAATGGGAGGACAAAAGTGAAAGTACCTGCTGTGGTACGGATTAATCCGTACCCCGTCCAGGGGAGGTGATCGCGTGGTACGGATTAATCCTACCCAGGGTAGAAAGTGTTAATGTTTTTGTTTTTTTCTCTGTTCCTCTGCTAGAACTTGGAGGTTGACCACTTGTGAGATTTTGCTTTATATGCGACCTTTTTTCTACCCACCACTAAGGTAGCCTGATTCTGATTTTGGGGATGGTGTCTTCACATGACACCTGTTTATTTATTTTATTTCATTTTTATTTTATTATTTATTTTGTATCGAGGATACTAGAATAAGCACTCATGCTTTTTTACATCCAGTCCCTGTGTGTATGCAGTTTTGTAAATCTGTTCCCACAGGCACACAATGGCCTACTCTTCCGAAAAGTGGAACAGGATTTAACATGTGCCAAGATATTCTGCATGCGTCCGCACTCGGGCCTCAGTTTATACTAGTCTCATCTGAAGGACTTTTGGGGAGAGTGGAGTCAGCACTGATGTTAACTCCAGGGGAAAAAACCCCTCAAACAGGAATCAAGCTCAGGTCATCGGATTGCAAGTGCAATGTTCTGACCACTGGTCTCTCCTGTCCCCTGTATGCACAGGCATTTTATAAAAAGAATGATCATCCATTCCTACCAGCATGAAGTGGCCTACTCTTCTGAAAGACGTAACAGGTTTATAATGTGTATGCACAATGTTCTCAGCATTCACACATGGGGCCTTGGTTTAATTAAAATCTAATCCGAAGAACTTTTCATTTTGAGTGTTGTTCAGTCTATCATGGCTGGAGAAACTGTAATCTCTCCTGTCTGTTATCTTCTTCAGTTGATATTTGAGCCATATGTGCCATCTTTCTCTGATGCAAAAGTCTTGCACATTCTTTGTTATAATCTTAATTAAACTCCTCTGGTTCAAGTACTTTATCTCACACAGCATCCTCTCTGTGAAATGACCTTACATCTTCCTTGCAAGATTCAGTCTCAGGCTTCAAAAGAGCTCCTTGAACTTATAATCTCTTCCCTTCTTCAGAATAGCTACACCATAGTCAGTAACTGGGATTTCTACTCTGTGAGTGTGTGTGGTTTGTGTGTGTGTATGTGTGTGTGTGTGTGTGTGTGTGTGTGTGTGTGTGTGTGTGTGTGTGTGTGTGCATGTGTGTGTCTGTGTATGGAATACATTTTTGGGGCATTCATTTCTGAGGAAAGCACCCAATGACCCTGATGCTTTTAAAATATTTTTTTTTACATCAAGAGTGAGTGAGTGAGTGAGTGAGTGAGTGAGATTTATTCTTTTATATCGAGGATAATGGGATAAGCACTCTTGTGCTTTTTTACATCCAGTCCCCATGTGTATGCAGCTTTGTAAGTGTCATCTGTTCCCACCGGCACATGGTGGCCTACTCTTACGAAAAGCGGAACAGGATTTAACGTGTGCGCAAGATGTGCTGCATGCGTTCGCACACGGGGCCTCGGTTTAAAGTCTCATCCGAAGGACTTTTGGGGAGAGTGGAGTTAGCACTGATGTTAACTCCAGGAGAAAAATCTCCTCGACCGGACTCGAACCCGGGTCGTCAAATTGTTCTGACCACTAGGCTATCTGTCCCCCTTGGGAGAGAGAGAGAGAGAGAGAGAGAGAGAGAGAGAGAGAGAGAGAGAGAGAGAGAGAGAGAGAGAGAGAGAGAGTGAGGTAGGTGTGTGTGTGTGCGTGTGTGATGAGCGCTTGTTGATGTGCACAAGTATACTGTTTTTGTTCTGACTCTTGGAATGAACAGTAAACAAGGAGTCAGAGGAAGAAGAGCGGAGGTTTCTTGTAGAATTGTAGGCTGAAAGAAGTTGGTGCATGTAGGCCGGGAAAAAGTCCGTGAAAAAGTTGAAAAGCAGTATAGCTATCTTCTATTTTATACCTGCCTGTACAGGAAGCCAGTAAAACATTTTCAGGAGGAAAGACTTAGCAGGGTTTAAAAAAAATTATTCTAAGAACAGCTCTGGCAACTAGCTGTATTTAAAAAAAAAATTGTACTGTGTAGATTTCATAGGATATACTGTGGACAGTTCAGAAGAAGTGAATTGCTGTAGTCAAGTTTTGATAGAACAGAAGCACTTCAGCAAGGGGTTTTGCTGATTCTCTGGTAAAATAAGGATCTATGAATCAAACTAAAAAGACAGATTTCTGTATAGGCAGAGTGGCAGATATTTGAAACATTCTTGTTCAGAGAGAGATGGAAGTCGGAAGACATGTCACTGGAAGAGATATATATATATCTGAATTTCCATTGAGGGTGTGAAGGGTACAGATCTTTGACATTTCAACCTGAGGGTATCTTTGAAATTTCAACCTGAATGAATAACTATTTGTGGTTCTTGGAAGTGCAGCATGGTTTACACTAAGGAGGATTTCCAGTTTTATTATTCTTCAGTTTTAACTAATTAGAAGTCATCCAGGACTTGATATTTTTGGTACAGATCTCCATGTTTTCAACAGTATATATATATATATATATATATATATATATATATATATATATATATATATATATATATATATCATTGGATTTGCCAAGGACGACTGAAGTCAAAAAGCTTTGTGTCATCAGCGTAGGACTGAGTAGAAACAGGACAGTAATGATCAATAGTAATTTTTAATATTAATTAATACTAAATAGTGCTTGATCTTTTTCAGCCTGTAAGCTATTTATAATATTTAGAATAGAAATATACAACAAAAAATTCAGTGACAGCATGCACGCTCACACACGCACGCACATGTTTGTGCTCATGTATGCGCATGCACGCACACACGCAAGCACACACGCACGCACGCACGCACGCACGCACGCACGCACGCACACACACACACACACACACACACACACACACACACACACACACACACACACACACACACGTATTTAAACCTTTGACCTCTTTTGGGACATGGAGATATAAGTCTGGCTCAGGCCAAAAGCTGTGTCAGTTAATGATGTCAGCTAAGTGCCAAGGCCTATTTTAAAATGTTATGTTGTAAAATGTTGTGTTGAGATTTCTTTCAGCCATGACAAGCTCTTAACATAACAACATGCAGTCACCTTTAAAGGAGAAAAAATCATCTGAAGTTGGTGTATGCTGCCTGTATGGCAAGGTATTTGAAAAGTCATACATGCAAACTTCTCATCTAGTGTACGTCCTATCTCACAGCGATTCCCAGGTGGGATGCGTGAGTCAAGAATGCATATTCTGGGTGACACCCAGGATCTTAAGCTTGGAAACACAGCAACAATAACAAAGTATGAAGTAAAAATCAAAGGAAGTATCAACAAATCAAAATTCACCTTAAATGACCATTGACAAGCATTAAATTGGTGATATGTAAATCAAAATTCAAACTATTTCATAGCCTTCCCAAGTTTGATAAATTTCCCCATCTTTACATACACTGTCCTCCCTGCTGGAAGCAAATAGCAAAAATTGAAAATGACTTTGTTCTCAAATACTTTTTGAGAACATATGAATATAGACATTCCATTATGAAGTGAAATCTTGTTCTTGGTTATGACTATATCACTGTACAGTTGTAGTAGCAAAGACATGAATGAATCTTGTGGATGTGGAATACTGTTGTATCTACCAGTTTCAATCACTTGTGATATTTAAGTAATGTATTGAAATGAAAGTCACAATACATATGCATCTGGTAGGGTCATCATGTAGCTTTCTCTTCCATACACGAGTTTGAACTTTCTATAAAATAAACATTATTTTTTTATTATTACTCTCAAGAGTAATGCAACATATTTGGATAAAATCAGTTTAAAGTTCTTGTATTTTTACCTGAAAATATGTGGGAATCTCAAACACAGTCAAATCCGTGTTCTGTAAGAATGCTTTGATAGTTTCAACAAGGTGACATAAAGCCCCTTTTTTATATATTGTGTGCAAAATATGAATATAATTCACAGGAATTTTTCTTCATCAAAGATGACTCAATAAGAGCCCAAAATCTAATCAATTATTCACTCTGGTTTTCTGTGAAACATAAATTGGATCTAGATACCTGTTTGTAATTTGATTCATAATTTAAAAAAAAAAATTTGGTTCAGATGAAATGAAAGCATATAAAATTTTAACAAATTAAGCTGTGATTTTTCTAAAATATCATTTTTGTAACCCCAAATTTCTCAGCCATATAAAAAGACTGGTATCACCATAGTTATATTTAGTTTCAACACACACACTGATCAATTTATTTGTTCTGGCTTGTGTCCCAATAGCATACAGGGTGTTTAATTTATTTGGGTGGTTTATTTTAAATTCACAGAAGCTGAAGAGGGGTAGGATTTATTACTCATAGTTTGTTTCCACTTCATTATTGCAGAGCATGTAAAGTTGAACATTATCAATTTGTTTGGGCATTTGTTTGCTGATGCACAATGTGCAGTTCATTTTGTTAAAAAAAAATCATCCCACTCATTTATAACTCAGTGAAACTGAAGAGGGCTAAGGTCATGATTTGTTTCCACTTTATCAAGCCTTATGAATTAATAACTTGTACTATTTTGCACAGTATTTTACTTGTAAATTTTGCAATCCCCCCCCCCCCCCAAACAAGATGGTCTTTCAGTGATGAAGAGAGGGGTGAAGAGGCTGGCAGTTACAGGGTCACACTGATGATATTTTGGTTAAGAGAAATCTGATGGTGCAGCTTTGTCACCATGGAGAGCTTTCTCTGTCTTTTTTTTGGGGTGGGGGGTGGGGGTGGCGTTGTGTAGAGGCACTGTTGATTTCCAATCTATCCATCATATATTGCTCAGGACAATAAATGCTGTAAAATGCATGCTAACTGGTGTCCTGTTTGGACATCATCCCCAAAGTCAGAAAGTGGCTACCTTATTAATGGTGGCCAAATGATCACATACATATGCAAAATCTTACTATTGGTGAAACTTGGAGATCTACTCTTGCCCAGGAATGAAAAAAGGAGTAGTTCAGCTGTGGCCAGTGATATGGATGACATGAACATACCATAGTCATCATGCAGTTTGTGACCTGGAGAGGGATGGGCTTGTCAGGTTGTCTCTGTCTGAAACAACTGCATTTGTATTGTAGCCATGTTGTGGTATGTATGCCCCAGTGACTGCTCTCTGTCTGAAACAACTGCATTTGTAACCATGTTGTGGTATGTATGCCCCAGTGACTGCTCTCTGTCTGAAACAACTGCATTTGTATTGTAACCATGCTGTGGTATGTATGCCCCAGTGACTCCTCTCTGTCTGAAACAACTGCATTTGTATTGTAACCATGTTGTGGTATGTATGCCCCAGTGACTGCTCTCTGTCTGAAACAACTGCATTTGTATTGTAACCATGTTGTGGTATGTATGCCCCAGTGACTCCTCTCTGTCTGAAACAACTGCATTTGTATTGTAACCATGTTGTGGTGTGTATGCCCCAGTGACTGCTCTCTGTCTGAAACAACTGCATTTGTAACCATGTTGTGGTATGTATGCCCCAGTGACTGCTCTCTGTCTGAAACAACTGCATTTGTATTGTAACCATGTTGTGGTATGTATGCCCCAGTGACTGCTCTCTGTCTGAAACAACTGCATTTGTATTGTAACCATGTTGTGGTGTGTATGCCCCAGTGACTCCTCTCTGTCTGAAACAACTGCATTTGTATTGTAACCATGTTGTGGTATGTATGCCCCAGTGACTCCTCCACAAGGTTAGGGAACAGTCACTCACTCATGTGTCTATAAGCAATAGGAAAAAATAACTTAGAGCAGGCCCTTGTCCATTAATGATGATACTGATATTTTCTCATCTTTCACTTAGGTCATTGTTTTCTTTCTCATTGTTTTGATATAAAGTCGGTTTGATGAGCTATGAAATAAAATTAATTTATAACTATTCATATAAAGAAAAGCAATAATTTGTTGACCCCCCCAGATATAATCACAATAGAATAACATGTTACAAAAAATACAACAAAGCCTTGAGCAGAATATTACGATTTCTCTATTTCAATAGCTGCTACCTTCCTTTCTTTCCATGTAGTAAGGTCCATTTTGGAAAGATCTTGGGGCTGTTGGGCCTGTATTGTAGACTGACTACATCCATTTCAAAGTTTTGTAATGCTGGTTGAGTTATATGGAGCAAAACAAAATAACAGTCACAGTTACTTGTTTGTGTGCTGCCTGTCAAAGACTTGAACTGCCCATCAATCAGTATTGAATGTAGCAAGTGCTCTCAAGCCACACAAGATTGTCGATGCAAGTTTGCTGTGAGGTGTGTGCTGCTATATTCTGTGCGGTTGGTAGCCAAGTAGTTTATATGGCTGTAGACTACTGATCCCATGGTTCTGGAGTTGTGGGTTCAACTCTTCGCAGTCCATTAGGACTGAAGGATCAAAGTGTTACAGTCACACGTCACCTTATTTGCCAAACTGCCGATGCCTTCCCTTGCTGTATTTAAACTTGCACACTGAAGATGAAAATTAGAAATTGGGGATCTCATGATTCACATCAGCATTCAGTGACTTGCAAAAAATACCCAGCATGCATCGTAAGGCTTGTCTAGTACACTTAGTTCAATACAGTTGATCGGCATCTGCTATATGGATTTCTTGGCAGATGGTGTAGAGTGTATGGATTTCTTGGCAGATGGTGTAGAGTGTATGGATTTCTTGGCAGATGGTGTAGAGTGTATGGATTTCTTGGCAGATGGTGTAGAGTGTATGGATTTCTTGGCAGATGGTGTAGAGTGTATGGATTTCTTGGCAGATGGTGTAGAGTGTATGGATTTCTTGGCAGATGGTGTAGAGTGTATGGAATATTCTGCACATCTCTTTTAAGAGCAAAAAAAGTTAGAACACAACACCCAACACTTTTGCAGAATAAAATTTCAGTGTATTAAAAAAAATTCTCCAGGCTAAAGCATTGTCCAACTCTTTGGGAAGAGGTGCATCTCTTGGAAAAACTGAACACTGAAAACTGTACGTTTCACTGTGAGTGTGTGTGTGTATTTTGTTGCGAAGAGGGGGGTGTTAATGTTTATATACTCATGTATTGGTATACATGTGTGTGTGTGTGTGTGTGTGTGTGTGTGTGTGTGTGTGTGTGTGTGTGTGTGTGTGTGTGTGTGTGCTTGCTTTGTTAGGAAGAAGTGGAGGGGGTGGAGGGCAATAGTTAATGTTCATATACTCGTGTGTGGGTATACATGTGTGTGTGTGTGTGTGTGTGTGTGTGTGTGTGTGTGTGTGTGTGTGTGTGTGTGTGTGTGTGTGTGTGTGTAATTTGTGTATTTACTGTATTTTCAGTGACTGTGTATGTGTGTGAGCAGGTTTATGTGTAAATTTTGTGATATCCAGATGATTTGTTAGCATATTTTTACCTGATGACTCTGAATTGGCAGACTTGGTTGTAAAGGTAAGCTGGGAAGATAAATGTCAACTTTTCAGTTATGAAAAGTCATGATAGTTTGTGCCTCAAGATGAGTGTGGTAGATATTTCTTCTCAGTAGCTATCCCCATTGTGTCAAGAGAGAGGGAGAGGGAGGGGGGGTCTACGAGTAACACTTACTTAACAAGCAAGAAGTTTGGGGTTGAAATTCTACCATAAACTGGGCTTTTCCCTCTATTTCACCATTTGTGGTCTGGGTGCTAGTCATTCAAGTAAGGTGTTAAAACAGAAGTGTGTATAATCTGTAATACATACATGTGTATTACCTGCATATAGATGATAATCTAGAATATGTCAGTGCTACTTTCAACTTGTGTAGAAGATAATCCAGACTACTTCACTACAAAGTCATGTAGAAGGAAAATCAGAATTCATCACTACATTTTAGTCATGTAGAAGATAATCCAGAATATTTTTTATCTTGTGTGAAAAATAGTCTGGAATGCACACTACGTTTAACTCATTTAGAGGATGAGTCAGAAATTATCATAACATATTTAGAAGATAAATCCAGAATGTACTCCCTATTTTCAAGTCATGTAAAAAATAATCTGGAGTAAACCAATTCTTCTTACTTAAGTGGAAAATGATCCAGAATAACCCACTACTTTTAACTTGTTCATAAAAATCTATGGAAACAAAAGATCTCCAATGCTAGATTTTGTCGAAAAACTGACAATGACAGTGGAAAATATCAGGCTGGAGAAGAAGAACAACAGAATTATTGTCCCTGCATCAAGGTGGATGTACTTTCCTGAGCTGAACTTAAACTTCATACAGAGAAATTGATGTGCTCTGCACTGCTTTGCTTTGCAATGCAATGCTTTACACTGTTTTGCTTTGCTTTGCTCTGCATTGTATTTTATCACACCACACCACACCACCACCACACCATCACCACATACCACACTTCACCACAGACATCACCACATTACCCACACACTGCCTCTAGATTCATCACTAACCACATTACACCACACCACATCACATTAATCACCACCATCACACACTGCACACATCACCACATAGCACACCTCACCATACCACAGTACACCAGACCATGCCAAACTACTCCAGACCATTTGACACCAAGTGCTACATTGAAAGAACCTTAGCATTCAGTATTTGCTTCGTATACCCTGCCCTACCCTACCTTATCCTATTGTACCATATCTTACCCTTCCCAACCATACCCCTCCCCCTCCCCACTCTATTCCTTTTTCATGTAGATTCATTCTTCCTTCCAATCCATACCAATCCATCGTTCTGTATATATTATCTATATTATTTTTTATATTATCTATAGCAATAATTACAGCACCATGCCAGAGTCTGCAATGATGCCATGATAAATTTACAGATGTTTTATGTCAAACTTATTCTACTGTAGTCATGTGTTTTCAAGTTACACAGCAACTTGAAATCAAGAGAATGTTAAGCAGCAGCTTAAAATCAAGAGCAACAGTAATTTTGTTGTAGATGTGCTGTGATCAATTTTTGTCCATAACTTTATTTTGTTCATTTTGATTGATTGTTACACCATTGTTGATGAAACTTCCTAGAGTTGCTTGAATCTCATTTGCGCTAGTATATTTATTATCAGTGACTAGGAGAAGGCATCAGAAGCTGTGAATAGGAAACACATTGCAGCAAGGAAAGAGGAGGAATGAAGAATGTGAATGGTGATGTGAATGGTGATGTGAATGTGAATGGTGATGTGAATGTGAATGGTGATGTGAATGTGAATGGTAATGTGAATGGTGATGTGAATGTGAATGGTGATGTGATCTAACTCATGATTAGAGCATGTAGTCATAGAATGGTATTCAAAGATTCTCTGTGTATACTAGAAGAATTCACTTGAAATTGGAAGTTACAGCTTCGCTGTAGAAGCATTGTGTCAACTGGATTGTGGGTATCAGTTTTATTTGAAAGGGGGGGGGGGGGGGGGGGCAGGAGAGAGAGAGAGAGAGAGAGAGAGAGAGAGAGAGAGAGAGAGAGAGAGAGAGAGAGAGAGAGAGAATGTAAATGAAATGAGTTATTTGCCTGAAAGGGAGAGAGCGAGCTATGTAATTGAAATAGGTTTTGTGCGCGCGTGTGTGTGTTTGTGTGCGTGCGTGTGTGCACATCTGGGGAAGGGATGGGGGGCGGGTGAGTGGGTAGGGGTGTTTGTGTGTGTGTTGTGTGTGTGTGTGTGTGTGTGTGTGTGTGTGTGTGTGTGTGTGTGTTCGATTCATTTTACGTCTTTTCACAAAATGTGATATTAGACATGTGTATGTAGGGAGGGGGGCGGGGGTAGGAGGAGGAGTTTTGGAAGTGGGGAAGTGGGTTAGTTCACTTAATCTACACAGAACAGTTAAGAAAAAAAAAAGTAAAATAAAATAACAACAAATGTACATAATTCTGCAATACAGAATAGTAAAAATTCCAAATTCTAAACAAGATCTAACGCATGAACAATAAAACTATTTACTGAAAAGTTATATACCTGTTCTTACCTCATCATCCTCATCAGAGATATTCAGTGATCCATTACTGAGGTATACATTTTTCAAATCATTACTGCACTGTCTTATTGGTTCTTTATTATGATTATTATGGACTTAAAAGTCATTTCTTTCTGTTGAATAGATTTTTCTCTTGTTGATTTTTCTCTTGTTGGTTATGGGTGTGTGTGTGTGTGTGTGTGTGTGTGTGTGTGTGTGTGTGTTTATGGGTGTGTGTGTATGTATGTGTGTGTGTGGTGTGAGAGAGAGAGAGAGAGAGAGAGAGAGAGAGAGAGAGAGAGAGAGAGAGAGAGAGAGAGAGAGAGAGAGAGAATTGAATTGAATTGAATTGAATTGAATTGAATGATTTTTATTTAAAAAGGGTTATGGCATAAGCAAACATGCTTTTTTTTTTACAACCAGCCCAGAGAGAGAGAGAGAGAGAGAGAGAGAGAGAGAGAGAGGAGAGAGAGAGAGAGAGAGAGAGAGAAAAGAGAATGGGTTACCAGAGAGAGAGAGAGAGAGAGAGAGAGAGAGAGAGAGAGAGAGAGAGAGAGAGAGAGAGAGAGAGAGAGAATGGGTTACCACACACACACAGAGAGAGAGAGAGAGAGAGAGAGAGAGAGAGAGAGAGAGAGAGAGAGAGAGAAGAGAGAGAGAGAGAGAGAATGGGTTACCACAGAGAGAGAGAGAGAGAGAGAGAGAGAGAGAGAGAGAGAGAGAGAGAGAGAGAGAGAGAGAGAGAGAGAGAGAGAGAGAGACTTGTATATTGTAAATGAAATGGGTCACCACACTCTACCAATGTCAGTATTGAAAAGAAGACAGAAAAAGAAATGTTTTCCAGCAGAGCCTTGTGGTCATTGTCACCAGCGGTCAGTTCCAACAATTCATCGTGAAATCTTTTGACCTCTCTGGAATCAGGGTCTGAAGCAAAAAACCATTATGGTTCAAGTGGTGGTTATGTTGAATATTATTTTTATTACAAGACAGTGCTGGAAAGTTTTTTCTTTGTTAATATTTTCTGAGACACTTGGTTGCATGCTATTGTGTTTTACCATAGATCATATGTACTTTCTGAGACAATTTTGAGTGTGTAATATGGTGTTGTATTGTATGATGGATGATTTGTAGTTTCTGAAACACCTTTGAGTGTGTGCTGTTGTGCTATCTTTAGTTGTGTTTGAACAAAACCACAAGGAACTTGTTTCGATGTAATTAGAGCTACCTGTACACAAAACCTGCAGTGAATCAGTTAAATAGTTTTGTCATTATAACTATCATTAGCCAAGCTCATTAAATGAACACATACAGAAGAGGTTTTTTTTTTTTTTTTTTTTTTTTACAATGCAATTCATTTTCATTGTGAATGAATGTTGTGAAGTATGAAGTATTGTGTCGGTGCATGTATGCTTGTGTTTGTGTCTTGATAGTTTCATTATTTTCACATTTGTAATATTTGGTTGGGAGGGGGGGAGAGAGAGAGAGAGAGAGAGAGAGAGAGAGGAGAGAGAGAGAGAGAGAGAGAGAGAGAGAGAGAGAGAGAGAGAGAGAGAGAGTGATGGAGGGGGAGGGGGGGGAGAGGAGAGAGAGAGAGAGAGAGAGAGAGGAGAAAGAGAGAGAGAGAGAGAGAGAGAGAGAGGAGAGAGAGAGAGAGAGAGAGAGGAGAGAGAGAGAACAAATGATTTGTGTGAGTGTGTGTGTGTGTATGTGTGTGCATGCATGCACATATGCAGTGTGTTCAATTAGTCTTCTAAGGCAAAGGGGAAAAAAGAGCTTGAAAAGTGAGGTGTGTGTGTGTGTGTGTTGTGGTGTGTGTGTTGTGTGTGTGTGTGTGTGTGTGTGTGTGTGTGTGTGTGTGTGTGTTTAACTGGTGCTTGATGGAGATTGAGTTCAGTTGAAACTTAATGTGGATGATCCTAACGTCACAGAAGATTGTTTACAGTGGTGATTTTTGTCAGAGAACAAGGAAAGAGAAAAATAAAGAGCATGTATTCTTTATTGCACTTAAACTTTATATCTGTGGTAAGCATTAGTGTTAAGAAAAAAAAATAATGCAGCTGGAAAGAAAGCAAGAGCAGGCTAACAAAGTAATGAACTTGTTCATCTCCAAAGCAGTTGAAGGTTGCAGGAAACAGAATAAACAAATACAAACATGATGAAATGATAAGCTTAGTTCTGCAGTTGTGATGAAATAGTTTACATGTATTGGTCAATGTATGCAGGAAACAGAATAAACAACTACAACATGATGAAATGATAAGCTTAGTTCTGCAGTTGTGGTGAAATAGTTTACATGTATTGGTCAATGTATGCAGGAAACAGAATAAACAACTACAAACATGATGAAATGATAAGCTTAGTTCTGCAGTTGTGGTGAAATAGTTTACATGTATTGGTCAATGTATGCAGGAAACAGAATAAACAACTACAAACATGATGAAATGATAAGCTTAGTTCTGCAGTTGTGGTGAAATAGTTTACATGCACTGGTCAACATATTGGCCCTTCATGGAATCCCCCATTTTCCTTTTCTCACTACTGGCATCATGCATGTTTCAGAACTGACTGCAGTTAGTTCATGTAGGCAGACCACAGGTTTCCCACTGGATATTTTAGAAAGTTCTCATGATACTTTAAAGTTTCCAATACTGCACACCAGGAGAAACTCCATAAGTCTGGTTTTGAAGACTAACAGCTCAGAAGGTGTGTGTGTGAGAGAGGGAGGAAGAGAGAGAGTGAGAGGGGGGGGGGGGGGGAGAAAGGGAGGGAGGGAGAGGAAGGGATGCTGGGAGGGGGAGAGAGTGAGTGAGTGAGTGAGTGAGTGAGTGAGTGAGTGAGTGGGTGAGTGAGTGAGTGAGAGTGTGAGTGTGTGAGTGAGTGAGTGAGTGAGTGAGTGAGTGAGTGTGTGTGTGTGTGTGTGTGTGTGTGTGTGTGTGTGTGTGTGTGTGTGTGTGTGTGTGTTTAGGACCCTTGTAGAATAGACTATCCACTTCTTGCATTGCTGATTATTGTGTTGACATGTTCAAGAATCATTATAAATCCTAACAATAATAATTTTAATAATAGTTCTAATAATAATGGCTGTACATGACTCAGCGTCTGTACTGACTGTCTTGATGATGGCCCTAATGGGAAAAGTTTGTGTTTTCTCAAGCAGCTTCAATGGTGATTATCTTGCTTGCAACAAAGCGAAATATATTATATATCAAAATAAACTAGAAAACAAGCTTAAAAATGCATTATTGCATTTTGCACAACAATCATTTAAGGGCGATTAAAGCCTCCGATAGGCACTTTTTTAGCAGCTTCACACTGTAACTTTCAGCAATAAAACGAGAAAAGTCCAAAGACCATTTATATGAAATGAAAAGAAGATATGATCCACAGTTTGATACGTATGCACAGTATTAACTAGAGATGCCCATGAGATGAGATGCTCATAATTAAACATGATGCCAAAACACAGTTCCTAATGTGTTGTGCATCCAGCCTTGCTTTACGAAGCAGTTAGATGAAGGAATGAACGATCTCTAATAATACAAATTATCTATACAAATATCATCAGGTCTTATATTCATTCATATCTAAGCCCAAAACATACAGTAGATCAATAGTTTTATGTCTACATTTTATAAAACTTAGTTTGATGATTCAAATCTTGTTTACAGCAAAGAACGATGGTCAGGCCTATTATCATGTGTTGAAACGGTGTCATATAACTTAGCATCTATTGCCACTTGAATGAAGTGGTGATTTATTCATTTAGATAAAGTATATTTCACATAAACTTTCAATTGCACAGTATGATTTATTCAAGATTCCATTAAATAGGAATAGAACTGCTTTGCCAGTAGTGAGATCAATGTACCTTATACCAACATGACATCACATGCGAAAAATATTATTTTACAACAAAAATAAAGAACTAGGTTGATATTTTAAAAAATCAGATGATAGTGATAGGAGGAGGCAGTTTTGTTGAGACCTTTGAAAAATGGGGCACAAATCTTATACTTAACTCTTGGTGAGACAGGCAGCCAATGAAGAGATGGCAAGAGAGGAGTAGTGTGTTCTTTTAAACAAATAGACTTACTGAACAAAAGCAGAACAAAACCAGAACAAAAACCCAGTTCAGGCGGCAAATGTATCCAGCTGAGTACAACAGCACACAGCATGATCATAGACCAACCTGTGAGGTTGTAGTGTCTTCCTACAACACAGCATACAACATGATCACAGACCAAGCTGTGAGGTTGTAGTGTCTTCCTACAACATAGAGACAACATGATCACAGACCAAGCTGTGAGGTTGTATGTCTTCCCTACAACACAGCATACAACATGATCACAGACCAAGCTGTGGGTTGTAGTGTCTTCCTACAACATAGAGACAACATGATCACAGACCAAGCTGCGAGGTTGTAGTGTCTCCCTACAACATAGTGACCACTGATCACAGACCAAGCTGTGAGTGTAGTGTCTCCTACAACATAATAACAACATGATCACAGACCAGCTGTGAGTTGTAGTATTTTCCCTACAACATAGCGACAACATGATCACAACCAAGCTGTGAGTTGTAGTGTCTTCCCTACAACATAGCGACAACATGATCACAGACCAGGCTGTGAGGTTGCAGTGTCTTCCCTACAACATAGCGACAACATGATCACAGACCAAGCTGTGAGGTTGTAGTGTCTTCCCTACAACATAATAACAACATGATCACAGACCAAGCTGTGAGGTTGTAGTGTCTTCCCTACAACACAGCACACAACATGATCACAGACCAAGCTGTGAGGTTGTAGTGTCTTCCCTACAACATAATAACAACATGATCACAGACCGAGCTGTGAGGTTGTAGTGTCTTCCCTACAACACAGACACAACATGATCACAGACCAAGCTGTGAAGTTGTAGTGTCTTCCCTACAACACAGCAACAACATGATCACAGACCAAGCTGTGAGGTTGCAGTGTCTTCCCTTCCTGGCTGTTCCTTTGTTTCCTGTATGGTGGAGGTTGTTGCGGTTTTCCTCTCTGACCTGATTGTTCATTTTCTTTAGTTTTCATGACTACACTGCAGAGATAGATAGCCTGATATGGCCTCAGTGGTTGGCTGGCGTACAGACAACATGCTGTGAAATGGGAAGATGCTGTGATTGGCTTCTCTTCTTAGTTACTGCTGTGTGTGTGTATGTGTGTGTGTATGTGTGTGTGCACATGCAAGAGAGAAGAGAGAGAGGAGGGAGGAGAGAGAGAGTGAGAGGGAGGGAGGCAGGGAGGGGGGGAGGAGAGAGGACAGATGGATAGACAGACATAGCGAGAGAGGGAGGCAGGAAAGGGGGGAGAGAGTGTGTGGGTGGTGATGTGTGTGTGTGTGTGTGTAGTGTGTGTGTGTGTGTGTGTGTGTGGTGAGAGAGAGAGAGAGAGAGAGAGAGAGAGAGAGAGAGAGAGAGAGAGAGAGAGAGAGAGAGAGAGAGAGCATGTGTGTTGGTGCTTAGGAACCTGTAAAAGAGAGAGATAGACTATCTACTTCTGCTGCTGCTAATGATGATGGTGACAAGGACAACTCAAGAATTATTCAATGAGAAATCCTGGGATGGCTATTTGATAGAGATGATGTGATAACAATATTGAGGATGATGATGATGATAATGATAATGACATTGACAATAATGATAATGACAATAATTATATAATAATAATAATAATATTGATGATGTTGTTTGATGATAAATTGTAGAAGGCCTCTGTCAGTTGGTGTTGACTATGGAATTCGTGCCAGAAGGTCATTTGTTCAGCGACAACGCCGGCTGTGGCTGGTCAGTCCAATGTGGGAGTGGCAGTCTCTGTTGCATCTGATGCAGATGTGCTTGTTGAGGTGGCTGGAGCACATGCCTTGCACTTGGCTCTCTTTTTGTTTGCTGCGGTGTGGATCTTTTCTTCACCCCTCTTCAGCTGTTTGTGGAGAACACTGCGCATTTGCTGCGGTCAGCTGCTACCCGTCCCAGTTCTCTGTGTTGATGTCCAGGGCTTTATGTCACGCTTGCAGACGTCTTTGTAGGCATTTGGGGGTGGCCAATGCTTCTCTTGCGGAGGCAAGTTCGCCATAGAAGAGATCTTTAGGAATGCATCCATCCTCCATCCTTCGCTCATGACCAAGCCATCGGATCTGCATTGTCTGAGGAGTGTGTACATGGTGGGAAGACCTGCAACCTCGAGGACCTGAGCGTTGGTAACTTTGTCACTCCAGTGGATGCCGAGGATGTGACGGAGAGAGCGCAGGTGGAAGCTGTTTCAGTTTGCGCTCCTGTTTGAAGTATGTTGTCCATGTTTCACTGCCATAAAGGAGAGTGCTGATGATGCAGGCATTGTGCACTGCCATCTTGGTGGAAATTGTCAGCTTTGGGTTCTCCCAGAGGCAGGTGGTGAGGCGTCCTAAGGTCATAGCAGCCTTGCTGATGCGCTTGTTAATCTCAGCATCAAGGGACAAGTTGTCACTGATTTTGGATCCCAGGTATGTGAACTGGTGTATGATATTGAGCTGGTAGTTGTCAATGCAGATGGTGTGCAGTAACTACATCCTGGCTCAGCACATTGGTCTTTTTTAGGCTGATTGTCAATCCAATAATAATCATGATAATAATTGTAATAGTAATAATAATAATGATAATAATAATAATAATAATAATATTGATGATAATCCAGGAATGTCTGTATGATTTCTATGCTGACAGTGTTGTCACTGGCCTGAAGGGCTGTTCATGACTCTGTGTCTGTACTGATTGGTGATGAAGGCAGTGGTGACTGTTTGCAGGTGGACAGAGGCCTGTTTCCTGCCACACCAACTCCTCAGGGGGACTGATGGTATCTGCCTAGCGACTGATTTTTATCTGTCAAGGGATGAATTCCTATCTGCCTAGCGACTGATTTTTATCTGTCAAGGATGAATTCCTATCTGCCTAGCGATGATTTTTCTGTCAGGGATGAATCCTATCTGCTAGCGACTGATTTTTATCTGTCAAGGGATATTCCTATCTGCCTAGCGACTGACTTTTATCTGTCAAGTGATTAATTCGTAGATAAGCGACTGATTTTTATCTGTGAAGTGATTACTTCAATATGTCAAGCGAGTGATTTAATCTGCCAAGTGATTAATTTGTATATGTCAAGCGAGTGATTTAATCTGTCAAGTGATTAATTCGTATATGTCAAGCAACTCATTTTTATCTGTCAAGTGATGAATTTCGATCTGCCAAGCAACTATTTTTATCTGTCAAGTGATGAATTCCGATCTGCCAAGTGACTGATTTTGATCTATCATGTGATGAATTCCTATCTGCCAAGCGACTGATTTTGATCTGTCATGTGATGAATTCCTATCTGCCAGGTGACAGTGGTATGGATCTACCCTCATTTGGTGTAGGAGCCGTTTCTGTGGATTTCCTCTAGCTGCCTGACAGTCACAAAGATGCTGATCACTGCAGTGAAGAAGTGGTCACCAGCTTCATTCCTTCCTTCACTTACTGTTGTTGAGTGCCAAAGCCTGTTTTCTGGTCAGTGGCATAGTGTTCATTCTATGCATGAAATAGGGGGGCAACAAACATAAGGCAGCTTATAGAAAGAACTCACAGAATGGATACAGTGCAGCTGAACATGACATAGTATGGATAGGAAAGGAGGAAACTACATCACGTGTTGAAGCCATGAGGGTGTCAGGGAAGAATAAAACAGCAATCAACACCAAAAAATGAACAGTGCAACAAAGGAAACGAAACAAATGTATACAAAGAGGGAGATGTTTGGAGTCTTGAATCGCCATGCAGCATTATCATAATGAAGCCCTGAGGTTGTAGTTATCCCTAGTGACCAGGTTGTGGATATTGTCCTGTCTTGGTTTGTTCCTCCATTCCATTGTGGAGGTTGTAGTTATTCCTAGTGACCAGGTTGTGGATATTGTCCTGTCATGGTTTGTTCTCCATTCCATGTGGATGAGTTGTATTATTCCTAGTGACCAGGTTGTGGATATTGTCCTCTCTGGTTTTTTCCTCCATTCCATTGTGGAGGTTGTAGTTTTTGCCCTCTTCTGTCATCAAGCATGTGCTTCTGGATTGTTGATATGTCCATATATGGCACAAACATTTTACTGCTGACTCCTTACATATAATTTTTCACGATGCTCTGCAGGACAGTGTGTTTACCTTCCTGAGAGAATCAGGCATTTTTCAATCTGATGTGGCAAAGTTATGATAGTTGGCTACTTAGAACAAGATTGGTATTGGAGCTACAAATTATTGCTTCGTTAATTAACCCTTATTTCCCTGAGGTCACACAGTTCATTCACTGTGAAACTTGTGTCAAAGGGAAGTGATTTTTTACATCTTTCAATTATCACTATACTAAAAAAAAAATGATTAAATATATTTATACTATCTTTTACTGCAAGAAGTGTTATTTCCTGCATTTTGCAATAAATAATGTACACACTGGGCAAGGCGCTTTTGCATTCATGCAGTTGTTGGAAGTTTGGCAGGCATGACATTCTTTGTGCCACTTCTGTATGTCACGTTTCATACCATGCCACACAAAACGTTGGCTGATGGCTTGTTGAGTGGGGCGTGCACCTGTATGTGAGAGTCTGTCTTTCTGGTCAGAAGACTGGGCAAGTCCAGGAATTAGGCAGCTCTGGAACCAGTGGATGTGTCACAGAGCATGGTCAGTGTTCCAATGTGAACACCATGTATCTGGACACCAGTGGATGTGTCACAGAGCAGGTCAGTGTTCCAAGCTGAACATCATGTAGCTGGAGACCAGTGGATGTGTCACAGAGCAGGGTCAGTGTTCCAAGTGAACATCATGTAACTGGAGACCAGTGATGTGTCACAGAGCAGGGTCAGTGTTCCAAGCTGAACATCATGTAACTGGAGACCAGTGATGTGTCACAGAGCAGGGTCAGTGTTCCTAGCTGAACGTCTGTATCTGGATATGTGAAGAAGTGAAAGGCCCACCAAGACAAAGTGCAGTGTTGCTTTTCAGAAATGTAGAACCATTGTCCTGGGACAGGAGACGTTTGCCCTTGAGGTGGATGATCTGTGAGTGGGCAATGAAAAAATCAGCACCAAGAATAGGATTGGTAGGTTGTAGTGTCTTCCCTTCCCTGGCTGTTCCTTTGTTTCCTGTAGTGATGGAGGTGGTTGCAGTTTTCCTCGCGGACCTGATGTTGATTTCTTTAGTTTTCATGACTACACTGCAGAGATAGACAGCCTGGTATGGCCTCAGTGGTTGGCTGGCCTTCAGACAACATGCCGTGAAATGGGAAGATGCTGTGATTGGCTTCTCTTCTTAGTTACTGCTATGTGTGTATGGAGTAGCTGCATGGTTGACTGCACCAAAGTCCAACTTTGATAAAAACTTCTTGTTCGCTCCTTAGTTCATACTTCTCCACGCAGGGAACTAGTTAAAGACACATTTCTGTTCTCAGTTGTTATCTTTTTCCTTATCATTTCTGTGCTCCTGATTGTAAAGTGGTTGGCATGAAGATTTCAGATCAAACTGGATGGAATGATAACCCTGATATGGCTGATGAGGTTGACTGGGCAAGGTGATTGAATGGTGATTTACCTGGCTCTAGCACACACACACACAGACACACACAGACACACACACACACACACACACACACACACACACACACACACTCACACACACACACACTCTCTCTCTCTACACACACACACACACACACACACACACACACACACACACACACACACACACACAACACACACACACAAACCACAATCACCACCATCATGACATAGCTACCTCCCTCCCCACCCCCACATGAACACACACACACATACACACACACACAACAACCACCACCACCACCACCACCATCACCACCACCACCACTACCACCAGAGCACCCCCCGCCCTCTACACACAGAGTACATTCACCAGTTTGATGGACTTGAAACACCTGTTTCTCCACACAACTTGTTCACACATGTCTCCGTAATCTGCAGTGTTTTGATTGGCTTCTCTTCTTGCTACTTTGTGTGTCGGGAATAGCTGCATGGGTAACTGCACCAAATCCAGCTTTGATAAAAAAACAAACAAACAAACAAAAACCCCTCAAAAAACCCTTCTGGTTCACGCTGGGAGGATCCTTACATCAGATTTCTCAACACAGCTAACTAAAGACACATTTCTATTCTCAGTGGTCATCTTTTTCCTTATCGTCCTGTGGCAAAGAGGATGGCGTGAAGATTTCAGATCAAACTGGATGGAATGAGAACCCTGATATGGCTGATGAGGTTCACTGGGCAAGGTGAAAATGGTGATTACCTGGCACTAGCACACACACACACAGACACACACACACACACACACACACACACACACACACACACACACTCACACACACACACACACACACACACACACACACACTCACACACACACACACACACACACACACACACACACACACCACACACACACACACACACACACACACACACACACACACACACACATCTCTCTCTCTCTCTCTCTCTCTCTCTCTCTCTCTCTCTCTCTCTCTCCTCTCTCTCTCTCTCTCTCTCTCTCTCTCTCTCTCTCTCTCACACTCACAATCACTCACACTCACACACTCGGTCTCACACACACACACACACACACACTCTCACTCACACTCACAGACTCACACACACACACACTCACACTCACACACTCAGTCTCACACACACACACTCACACACACACACACTGATCAGGGTTTCTGCTCCTCATGTGTCTAAAAGATATCTGTCTTTCATACTCTAATGATGATGATATTCTTCTGGACTCATGTTTCTGTACATGCCTGTCTAGTCTGTCTACAGTCTGTATGCACACACTTCAGCCTTGATATGGCCTCTGTGGTTGGCTTGGCTGAAAACATCAGGATTTATGATTAAAGCAGATTTCAAAAGTTCGCATCCTAATTGTGACAATGATAGCGTGTATAATCTGATATTATCATGTCATACCAGTGTTGGTGTTGAGGATTGGGTCAAACTCTGTGTGTGTGTGTGTGTGTGTGTGTGTGTGTAGTGTGTGTGTGTGTGCGCGCACGCACCTACAAGAGGGAGGGAGGGGAAGAGAGAGATGGAGGGGAGAGTGGGGAGGGATGGAGGGGAGGGGAATGAGAGAAAGGGGATTGGTTGGGGGGGGGGGGAGTATACTTTAATGAATGATCTCTGTGCGAGCAGTATTGGGACTTGGAAATCTCATGAGGACTCTCCAAAATCTGACAGGGATTCTCTGAAATCAAAGAATAAGTCTCTAAAATTCTGATGGGGATCATACAGTTTTATGTGGACAGTCCAGTTTCTCAGGGACTTCGCATGTCTTGTAGGAGCTGTTATAAATCCCAAACCAAAGCAAATGTCATCAGTCAAGTAAAACAAACGAGTAAACAGAAAAAACATGCAGACAGACAAGCATCAAACCAACAAGCAAAGAACCGGAGAAAACAGTGGCAAAGGCACTGAACCATACAGCTCAATCAACTGATGCTAGAGAAGGATCATCAGCTAAATCAACTGATGTAGAGAAGGATCATCAGCTAAATCAACTGATGTAGAGAAGGATCATCAGCTAAATCAACTGATGTAGAGAAGGACCATCAGCTAAATCAACTGATGCTAGAGAAGGATCATCAGCTAAATCAACTGATGTAGAGAAGGATCATCAGCTAAATCAACTGATGTAGAGAAGGATCATCAGCTAAGCCTTGAATAATCCATTGACCAAGATCAATGCAGATCACACTGTACAGATGTAAAAGTACAACTGTTAGTCAGTCGTATCAGTTGAGAAAAAACCCATTCAGTTCTGTAGCCACCAATTAGTTGATTATCAGGTAATCCAGAAATAGACTACTTAGTGATTAGATGTAGGTAACAGTGAATAATTGTCATTTATAAGCAACCTGAATGTGCAAGAAATCTTGGTCAGTATTGCCTGGTTAAGCATAGGATCATCCCATTTGGTTTTGTAAACTGAATCTTAATCTCGATCTGCATCAGTGTATGTGACTGTGTGTATTTGTGTGTTGTTTTTATTTATCCGCTGGGAAATAAGTTTATTACATTGTTGATGTAACATCAGGGAAGCATTAAAAGTTTGTCTGTCCCAGATGGTAATATTTGGAGGAAAAACTTGCAAGTTTTGCTTAAAAGAGATGTGATTGTGTGGTGGTAGTTTGTATTGGGAGTGTAATGCTATTAAAAAAAGAAGTTCCAGCAGTGTGTGTTCTGTGTGTGACATAAAATGTACATGTAGATGTTGAACTGTGACATTGTAAACAAATGAGTGCTGAAATACACATGATAAAAATGGCATTCTGCATGAACCAGGTGGAGGAACAGACCCTTGGTTTTGGTTTTGTGTGTGTGTGTTTGTTTTTTCATCTGGTAGATGCATTGTCCCATTTTTATTGTCTGTATAATGTGAAGGGATTCTGAATGTGCAATGTGAACCAGAATGGGAATGAAGCACAAATGATAGGAAAGGGATGAGCCTGATCAGAAAAAAAACTTAGGATGTTTGTATTCATTTTGTGTGTGTGTGTGTGTGTGTGTGTGTGTGTGTGTTTGTGTGTGTGTGTTTGTGTGTGTGTGCGTGCATGGTATGTGTGTGAATGAGTTAGTGAAAGTTGTGTGTGTGTGTGTGTGTGTGTGTGTGTGTGTGTGTGTGTGTGTGTGTGTGTGATTACTTTTGTCTGGCAAGTCCAGTATTCCCGTTGTATTATCTGTATTATATAATCTGAACAGTGAGTTTAGAAATGAGTGGTGTGAGAGGAGCAAAGTGTCTGTGTAAAAGTCTTTTTTTTCAGAATGAACAAAAGAAAAAACAAAGAAAGTTTAAAGAAGGCCAAAAAAAGTAAGGCTGAAAAAATAAAAGTAAAAAATGAAAGGCTAAAAAAAAATTAAAGAAAAAGAGAGACACAAGAGAAAGAAAATGAATAAAGAAAAGAGAGAGAGTGTGTGTGAAAGTAATAGTATGACTGTAAGTATGGTATCAGAGTGTTACATCATTGGTGACCCATTTCATCGTGTGTTAAAGTAACCGCATAACTGAAGGCTTCAGTGAAATTGTGTGTGACATGTGTGATGACCCATTTCATCACATGGTGCTGTATGTTTATGTTGTATGGATTTCTTTCATGTGATTTAAAAATCATGGCATTTTTTGTTGCCTTCTGAGCATGGTGCTGTTAGAATTATAGAGTAATTTACTTGTGTATCGACGTAAAGAAACAGATTTTCTCTAAGTGAAATTTAAGATGCTCACTTTTGGAAAGTGCATCCCCCCCCCTTTATTCCCTTGTCTGATTTTGCAGGCAATTGTCAGCCTCTGATGGTGGAGTTTTTCTTCACTTCAGTGAGCAAGGAACATTTAAATCAATAGATTACAACATTACAGTGTTTACTGACTTTGAATCTTGAGAAAATCATTGCAGCAATACTTAGCAAAGATTTTGTTTGAAGCAATTCTAAAAATATATTTTAAAAAGTTACAATCAGCAGATACAGTGCCCATATCATTGCTGAAATAAAATAAAGTAAGGTGAATGAAACTGAAAGGGAAAAGGTATTTAGTGTTTACAGTAGGAGGAAAAGGAATTCAAGACTCTCATCCCTGAAATAAAATAAAATAAAGTAAATGAAACTGAAAGGGAAAAGGTATTCAGTATTTACAGTAGGAGGAAGAGAAATTCAAGACTGCCCCCTGCAGGGATGCTGGGGAGGGGGGGGAACTTTCAGTATAAATAGCATCCCCACTCTGAAAATTCTGTGCTACAAATTTCCCCGATACTATCACTTCCTTTTTTTCTGTCTAGTTTGATAAAGCAGGGAGAAAGGATTCTGCAGAGAAAAAATTCTCCATTCTACTGTCAGTTGAAAGCAAAGGTTTGTATTTAAGTGTTGATATCCTTCAGGGTACAAACTGTATGTCATTTAGCATTTCACATGGGAAAGAATAGGGTGTAGGCAACACTTGGTGTGTAATGGTGTATGGTATAGAAAATGAATCTCCTGTGTAATGGTTGGGGCTCATGGACAGAGAAGTATACCAGTCTGTGAAGCAGGTACATCTAAAGGCTTTCCCTAACTGTGCTTGTTTTGTGTGTGTGTGTGTGTGTGTGTGTGTGTGTGTGTGTGTGTGTGTGTGTGTGTGTGTGTGTGTGTGGTGTGGTGTGTGTGTGTGTTGTGTTGTGTTGTGTTGTGTTGTGTTGTGTTGTGTTGTGTTGTGTGTGTGTGTGTGTGTGTGTGTGTGTGTGTGTGTGTGTGTGTTTTGCAGGAAGGGGGTTGAATTGTACGTGTGCATCAGAATATGTTTTGGGGTGCAGTGTTGCATTTCTGTGGTGAATGCATGTTGTCCATTTGTCAGTCAGCAGATGTGTGTGCTGGTGTAAAAGATTTCAGTGTCACAACTGCCATCCATAGGATGGGGTTAGCATTTCTTGTTGTGAGGGTTAAGGGCCCTCTGTCATAGTGGGGGGGGGGGGGGGGGTAAAGGGAATGAAACAGAAGAGGCTGGTCCATGACGGTCAGTAGAGTGCAGTTTACAGTGTTCAGATTTCTCAAGGGGGTGTCACTGTGTGCCACACTCCCCAAATATCTGAAACTGTTTCTGGAAAATATGCACACACACACACACACACACACACACACACACACACACACACACACCCACACACACACACACACACACCACACACACACACACACACACACACACACACACACACACACACACACACACACTTAGTAGCTGCTTCATCAACTGAATGACTCACTGTGCCAGATAGATCTCTGGTTCATGCATGCTGGATAAGCTGCCACAAACTTGTGGATTGCTGATAGGAGTCATGAGATGTTTAGCGTGTATATGTCATCTTCTGTATGTGTATATAAATGAAGGAAAGAAAGGCACTGGCAGGTCTGGTCTTGAGTTGACCCAAGAGATCATAAAAATGCCCAACCTTTTTCTACCAGAAGTTGCCAACATTTGAACCTGTGATCTGATAAGAAATCTCTGGTTCTGCTGTCCACTTGGCTTTAAGATCAGGCTTTGGGTAGCCAGTGATGGAAGATGTGCTTTGCAATCAGTAGGCACTGTACTGATGGAAGATTTTGTGCTAGACTCACTGAGAGATTCATAGCAATAGCAGTTGCAGTGAATGAGGTCTGTCAGCAGGCAGGATTCTTACTGACCCTGATTCTGTGCCAGTGTCAGTCACACTGATGTGTCAGGATTCTTACTGACCCTGATTCTGTGCCAGTGTCAGTCATACTGATGTGTCAGGATTCTTACTGACCCTGAGTCTGTGTCAGTCATACTGATGTGTCAGGATTCTTACTGACCCTGATTATGTGCCAGTGTCAGTCTTTCTCAAAGACTGCAGGTATAATACATGTACTAGATGTAGGACTTCAGCTCATTATCCTGTGACCTTGAGGAGGGTCAGGGTCTTTACCAGTTTTCTTCATGATAATTCTGTGTTGGGGTCTGCCTTTCTCTGACTGGGGGGATGTGTAGAGCTGTGGCTTCATTTACTTCTGTGACCAGGAGTAGGGTGGTTTAGGACTTTTCCTCTGTAATAATATTTTTGTTCTTTATTAGATTTGGGGGGGAGGGTGGCGGGGGCTTTATGACTTTTCTCTGTAGTGATATCTTTTCCCCCACCTGATTCTCGGCTGGATCTCCAACGTTCACGATTGGTGAGATTTTGCGTATGCCACTGTTTTTGCCCAATATGAAGGTAGCTGCATTCCCACTTAATGATTTTTTTTTTTGTGGTTACTTTCATGACAAAGGAGGGAGATATCTTTTGTTGTTTAGGTGACGAGCAAAGGGGGGGGGGGGGGGGGGGTTCAGTTGTATCATGTGCTTGTGTTATTTCTGTGGTGGGGGGGGGGGGGTTCTATGACTTAACTCAGAAGTAATATTTGTGATAGAGGGAGGGGTGGGCTTGTGTCTATATGACTTTTGTTCTATGTTTGTATTGTTTATTTGATCATGCGAAGTACTTTATGACTCACCACTTCTGCGCAGCTGTCAAAGAATGTGATAGAGAAAATGTGATCAGATCAGTGAGCTGTCTATAGCCTCAGATAATAGTAACAAAACAGAGAACAGTCTATAGCTTCAGATAACAGCAACAGAACAGTCTATAGCCTCAGATAACAGTAACAGAACAGTCTATAGCCTCAGATAACAGTAACAGAACAGAGAACAGTCTATAGCTCAGATAACAGTACAGAACAGAGAACAGTCTAACTAACAGTAACAGAAACAGAGACATGTCTATAGCCTCAGATAACAGTAAACATGCTGTCTATAGCCTCAGATAACAGTAACATGCTGTCTATAACCTCAGATAACAGTAACATGCTGTCTATAACCTCAGATAACAGTAACATGCGTCTATAGCTCAGATAACATAAATCGTCATCCTCAGATAACAGTAACAGACTTCACAAATGATCTCACCTTACTCAGTTATCTACCTCATTCACAATTGATACTTTACATAGTTTTAAAAATCTGCAGCACCTAACCAAACTGATGATCTGAAATAAAGCATTCTTGTTGATATTGTTCTTGACCTTTCTCATGAAATGGTGGTTCTGGTATTGTTATATGGCTGTGGAATTTGGGGATGTGAAAATATTGCTATTTTAGAAAAAAAAATTATAGCTTGTTAAAACAAAACCAGCTTAAAGAAGCATGGTGACTAAACGTATGCATGGTGTAACTATACTGTGCCCTATGTGTGTTGTTACTGGTGCAATATTAATCAGAGTTTGGACTGATCTTATGATTGACAATTCTGAAAAACTTTCATCAAAATTGTGACATGTATACAAGAAGAGTGTACTGCTTGGAATGGATGGAAACAAAAGACATTTTAACAGAAATAGGATTTGACTGTGTATAGGAATCCCAGTCATTGATAAACAAAGACAGGTTATGTTGTAATGTCATTAAAGCATTAAGAGATCGTTTTAAAATGATGATTGATAAAGTAGCAACAAACCAGTAACTGCATATTCTGTTGTAATGTTGTTTAAAGTTTAAAAAGAGGAAGCTTTATATTATTTGCCATCTAACGGTATAACTTCATTATTGAGATTTGTTTGTAATAATCATTCATAGCCAGTTGAAACTGGACAAGTGAATGGCAGTGTACTTGAAAACTAGCCATGTATCCAATGTAATATAAAAAGTGTTGGTGATGAATTTTACCTCGTAATGGAATGTCTTAAAAAGTTTTCAGAACTTGGGAAAAGTGCCACTTCATAATTGAATGTCTAAAGTTTTCAGAACGTAGGGAAAATGTTTTATCTTGCAACTTTCTGCATCCAAGATAAATGCTCATGTTTTGTTTGTTTTCTTCAGAGAAAAAAAAAACCTTTGAATATTTGAAATGAAGTCTTCCATGTCCCAATAGTGGTCACAGACTAATTAAATCTTGATTTAGTCCATGCAAAACTACATTTTGACATAAAATCAGGGAGGGTGTTTTATATGCTTAACCTGAGGGATGATAAAACAGGTTTTAGTTCTCTCCTCAGCAAAGATGTGCTCAGCTACCTGATGCAATTCTTGTTGGTAATACCATAGTCTTTTTTTAAATTTTTTGAATCAGCTAAAACTATTGGTGTTGTTCTTGACTATGAGGTCTGAAAACCCATGTTGCAGATCTTATGCATATCATCAATTTGTAATTGAACTGTATCAGTTCTGAATGTCATTTTTGTCCACCTCAAACTACACAGACTCTCATTTCAACATCTGTACTAAACAGTCTGTATTGATTACTGCAGCACACCTCTTGTAGGCTGTCCACAAAAGAATGCAAAGCTCCAGAACAATGCCGCTGTTTTAATTCTGAGAACTCTGAGACTATGTACTGATCATGTTACTCCACACCTTTCTTTGTAATTCTGAGAACTCTAAGACTGTGTACTGATCATGTTACTCCACACCTTTTTTTGCTCTGGCTTAGTTAGAACCAAGTACAAACAGCATGCCTTTTGCTATGAAGTATAATGCAGTTAGTGTATCTGGGCAAAGACAGCGTTCTGACTTACTTTATTGAGAAATGCTGACATCAAGGAACCTCCGCTCATCTGAATCTTCCACTCTCTTCCACATATCTGCAGGTAGTCAAACTTTCAGTGAAGCCTCTCCCCCCCCCCCCCCCCCCTCTGCCCTGTCTCTTTGAAGTTCACTTCTCCAGGAAATCTGTATTCAGCTATTTTTGTCTGATTTCTGCCAAACTCACAACACCTTTTTCAACTCTGTCTATCTGTGACATGTCTGATTTCTGCCAAACTCACAACACCTTTTTCAACCCTGTCTATCTGTGACATGTCTGATTTCTGCCAAACTCACAACACCTTTTTCAACCCTGTCTGTCTGTGACGTGTCTGATTTCTGCCAAACTCACAACACCTTTTTCAACCCTGTCTTTTACTTGCGGTTTGGGACGGGATAGCCTGCTGGTCAGAGTGATGCTCTCGTGATCTGCTGACCAGGGTTTGAATCTCGTTCAAGAGGATTTTTTCTGTGGAGTTAACATCAGTGCCAACTTCCCCCCCCCCCCCCCCCCCAAAAAAAAAGTCCTTCAGATGTCATGAGACTGTAAATTGAGGTCCTGTGTGCGAATGCGCACAGAACATCTTGCGCACATGTTAACCTGTTCCATTTTTCAGAAGAGTAGGCCACTGTGTGCCGGTGGGAACAGATGGGAAAATTTGCAAAAGTGCATACATATGGGGACTGGATGTAAAAAAGCACATGAGTGCTTCTTTCATTGTCCTCAAAATAAATAAACTGAATGAAATAAAAGAACAAAATGAAACAAACAAATAAATACTGCCTAGAAAGAATAAAAGTTCATAGTCTTTTTGTCACACTGTATTCATCTCACATTCTTCCCTATTTTTCCCCTGCAGCCCTGCCTATAGAATTATCTAACCCTTGATTTTCAGTGTTTGGGCTGCTTTTGTCATGTTTGTAGATATTGTCATATCTTTTATGTGTCAAGTCAAGTCAAAATGATCTTTATGTGTGTGCGTGCATGCATGTGAGCGGATGTGTGTGTACATGCATGCATGTGTGTGTGTGTGTTTGTGAAAGTTTGTTTAATTTTACTTAAAATAGAAAAGTGTTCAGTTAACTATGAGACACAATGTAAATGTATAGGATGATGATGATGATGATGATGATGATGATGATGATGATGATGACTATTTTTTTTTTTATTTTTTTTTTTTTATATATTATTATCATCATTATTATTGTTTTCAGTCATTACTCAGATTTATCTTAACATTTTTGTAAATCCTTTATTTCACTGATGGAAGAGTTTTTTTTTTACTTGTTGCTGGTTTTCTCAGAGCATATCAATTTAGTGTGAACATTTCTTGAGTAAATTAGGGGGGCAGGTTAGCCTAGTGGTCAGAACATTGCGCTCATAATTTGACGACCCAGGTTGGATTCCCATTCAAGGGGATTTATTTTTCTCCTGGAGTTAACTTCAGTGCTGAGTCCACTCTTCCCAAAAGTCCTTCGGATGAGACTGATCACTTTGAACTGAGGCCCCGTGTGCGAACACATGCAGAACATCTTGTGCACACGTTAAATCCTGTTCCGCTTTTCGTATTGTGTGCTGGTGGGAACAGATGACAAAACTGCATAGACACGGGGACCGGATGTAAAAGAGCACAGGAGTGCTTATTCCATTATCCTTGATGTAAAATAATATATAGGATAACACTGACCTGTTTTTCTGCTGCTGTAGACCCCCACTGCTGGGAGGAGAGTCTGTGGAGCTGCTGTCCTGGCTCTGTAGTCAGGGATGTGCTTCCTTAGATAGAACTGGCATCTTTCTTCACTGACACTGTCCTGGCTGTGTAGTCAGGGATGTGCTTCCTTAGATAGAACTGGCATCTCTCTTCACTGACAGTGTCCTGGCTCTGTAGTCAGGGATGTGCTTCCTTAGATAGAACTGGCATCTCTCTTCACTGACATTGTCCTGGCTGTGTAGTCAGGGATGTGCTTCCTTAGATAGAACTGGCATCTCTCTTCACTGACATTGTCCTGGCTGTGTAGTCAGGGATGTG
>CM060339.1:33944642-34014642 GCA_030674155.1 Stramonita haemastoma | reverse complement strand
ATTTTCAACTTTCTCTTTTTTCATGAATAGACTGCAGAGTAGGCTTGTTTTCTTATTTGAAATGGCTTTAGAAAAGTGGTGGTTCTTGCAGCAGTCGTGTGAATTTTTGTTTTTTTAATTTTAAATTGAAAAGTTTTTTCTATGTTTAAAATATTTTTTATATTCTATTTCTTTTTTTAAAATTTTGGTTATTTTGAGGATAGTAGACTAAGCAATCATATCCCCATGTGTATGGAGTTTTGTAATTTTTTATCATCTGTTCCCACTGGCACACAGTGGCTCCTCTTCTGAAAAGCGGAACGGGTTTTAGCGCAAGTAAAAGAACCTTTAGCCGCAAAAAATGTTTGAATCAAACGGGGATCAAATGGGCATTTTTTTTTCCAGGTAGGAGCATCACCTGCCAATCCACTTCAGTGACATCAGCACCAGTGTGTGAAGGGAAAAGTTCATCACAAGGCGGCAAAGATTTGAACCCTTTTCTTCAAATACATCACAGCACCAGTTCCACACGCGGTTTTACCGTTAGTAAAGCAAAGCTGTTGTTTTTCTATTTTACTTTGGCAGTTTTCTTTCGTGTTAGAAAACAGTGACAACACACGATGGTTTTCAGTTTTGCAGACAAAAGATTTGATTTTCAGCTTTATCTTTTTTCATGAGTAGAGTGCAGAGTAGACTGGTTTTCTTATTTTAAATGGCTTTAGAAAAGTGGTGGTTCTTGCAGCAGTAGTGTGTTTTTGAATTTTTTTTTTTTTTTTTTTTCTATCTTTTAAAACATTTTTTATATTCTATTTCTTTTTTTAATTCATTTATTTTGAGGATAATAGAATAAGCAGTCATGTGCTTTTTTACATCCAGTCCCATGTGTATGAAGTTTTGGACATTTTTTATAATCTGTTCCACCAGCACACAATGGCTACTCTTCTGAAAAGTGGAACGGGTTTTAACATGTGACTTGCTGACTTATGCCTGTGAATTCCTTTGGGAACAAAGGGCCACAACAACACTCCTCCAACAGACTCGGTTCTGGGAGATCCTCTTCAGCTTGGCCCACGTCATTCCGGCTGCCTTCGTCTCTGCTTCATTGCTTCTGCACCAGGTCTGTTTTGGTTGACGTACTTTTTGCTTGTTTTAACATGTAAGCAAAATGTTCTGCATGCATTCGCGCATGGGACTTCAGATTATAGTCTCATCCAAAGGACTTTAGGGGGTGTGGAGTCGGCAGTGATAGTAACTCCAGAGGTAAAATCCTCTCAAACAAGATTCGAACCCGAGTCAGCAGATCGTGAGTGCGCAGTGCGCATCACTCTAACCACCAGGCTGTCCCGTCCCCCATGTGTGTGTTTGTGCGTGCGTACATGTGTTGTTTTCTTTTTTTTTTTTTTTTTTGGGGGGGGGGGGGGGGGAGTAGAGTTTGTTGTTTCAAAAAACCACCATCACCACCTCCATCATCACCACCATCATCACCATCATTATCACCATCACCATCATCATCATCATCATCATCATCATCATCATCATCATCATCATCATCGTTGTTGTTGTTGTGTCGACAGCCTCAGACTGCACAGTCCTCACAAGTGTCAGAGCAACAGCGGTTCCTACCTGGCCTCTGAGTACTGACCACTGGGATGGATGGATGGAGGGAGGGATGGCGTCAGTCAACCACTAGTGGCCTCTGAGTACTGACCACCAGGATGGAGGGATGGATGGAGGGCGTCAGTCAACCACTAGTGGCCTCTGAGTACTGACCACTGGGATGGATGGATGGAGGGAGGGAGGGCGTCAGTCAACCACTAGTGGCCTCTGAGTACTGACCACTGGGATGGAGGGATGGATGGAGGGCGTCAGTCAACCACTAGTGGCCTCTGAGTACTGACCACCGGGATGGATGGAGGGATGGATGGAGGGCGTCAGTCAACCACTAGTGGCCTCTGAGTACTGACCACTGGGATGGATGGATGGAGGGAGGGAGGGCGTCAGTCAACCACTAGTGGCCTCTGAGTACTGACCACTGGGATGGAGGGATGGATGGAGGGCGTCAGTCAACCACTAGTGGCCTCTGAGTACTGACCACCGGGATGGTTGGAGGGATGGATGGAGGGCGTCAGTCAACCACTAGTGGCCTCTGAGTACTGACCACTGGGATGGATGGAGGGATGGATGGAGGGCGTCAGTCAACCACTAGTGGCCTCTGAGTACTGACCACTGGGATGGATGGATGGAGGGAGGGAGGGCGTCAGTCAACCACTAGTGGCCTCTGAGTACTGACCACTGGGATGGATGGATGGAGGGAGGGAGGGCGTCAGTCAACCACTAGTGGCCTAGAGGAGGAGTCCCTTCAACTCGGTTGATTTCTTTGTGGCTGTCTCTCTGTCTCTCTGTTCATCTGTATCTCTGGTCTGTGTGTGGTGTGTGTGTGTGTGTGAGTGTGTGTGTGTGTGTGTGTGTGAGTGTGTGTGCGCGTGTGTGCGTGTGTGTGTGTTGTTTTCTGTCTAGTTTTTGCTTTGGTTGTTAGATGTTTTTGTGGTTTTACACTGTAGCCATTGAAAGATTGCTAACAATTGTAAAGTAGCAGCCTGTTGATGATTATGTAATAGCAACATTGTAGTGGGGAAAACAAGTGCAGGTAGCCAGTTAGAATATCCTCATCATGATGAAAAAGATTTATCAAAGACTACACAAAACTCTAGAAGATGAAATCTTCAAATGAGAGCATTTGAGACGTAATTCAGTAAAGGCTTTGCCTTTGACCTCTGTATGTATATCGATTTTTCCCCTTGGGCCGGGCAACAAGAGAGCTCCAAGAAAAAAATCTGCAGAAATGAAGCTTGTCTTGTAGAGGAACAGATCTAACTCCGGAAACTGTGGTTACAGATGGCGCTGGATTGTGGCGACACGCACTGAGGGGAAAGCAGCCTGAAGATCACACACACACAGACCTGCCATGACTGAGGGGAAAGCAGCCTGAAGATCACACCCACACACACAGACCTGCCATGACTGAGGGGAAAGCAGCCTGAAGATCACACACACACACAGACCTGCCATGACTGAGGGGAAAGCAGCCTGAAGATCACACACACACAGACCTGCCATGACTGAGGGGAAAGCAGCCTGAAGATCACACACACACAAACCTGCCCTGATTGTGACTGAGGGGAAAGCAGCCTGAAGATCACACACACACAGACCTGCCATGACTGAGGGGAAAGCAGCCTGAAGATCACACACACACAAACCTGCCCTGACTGTGACTGAGGGGAAAGCAGCCTGAAGATCACACACACACACAGACCTGCCATGACTGAGGGGAAAGCAGCCTGAAGATCACACACAGACCTGCCATGACTGAGGGGAAAGCAGCCTGAAGATCACACACAGACCTGCCATGACTGAGGGGAAAGCAGCCTGAAGATCACACACAGACCTGCCATGACTGAGGGGAAAGCAGCCTGAAGATCACACACAGACCTGCCATGACTGTGACTGAGGGGAAAGCAGCCTGAAGATCACACACAGACCTGCCATGACTGAGGGGAAAAGCAGCCTGAAGATCACACACGCAGACCTGCCATGACTGACTGCTGCACAGATCAACAGAAAGAAATGCAGAGAGGCTGGACCCATGAACTGCAGGTTTGTCCAGATTTCCTGTCTTGGTCTGATCTTAACCCTGGTAGTGCTGAATTAACGGCAGTGGTACTCAGTGCTGCTGGTGGAATTAACATCGGCCAGTGTTGTTTTGAAGCAGGGTTGGGTAAAAAAACCCTTGATGTTGATATGTAAAACTGAACTAAATGTGTTAAGTTGTAAATCACTGGAAAGCTTAGACAACAAGCTTTTAAAAAAGTGAAATTTTATAGCAGCAGGTAGTGTTTATGATAATGTAAGAAGATAAATATTTTTTTTGTAAATTAAAAAAATTGCATGTGTACTACCAATCACTCGCGATGTCAGAGCCCCAGAGTAATTTTTAACATGATATGCAATTTTGTTGTGGTGCAAAAATGTCATGAATCGGTAAATGCTCTCTTGACTTTAGTTTTGAAAAAAATAAGGAGCTTGTGTAACTTTATCGGTCATCAGAGTCCAGCGAAACAGTTGACACCATCGCGATTGTCATGGCAGTGAACACTCATTTCATGCAAAGTGGTTGTGTTCAACGTGAAAATATGGCGATTGCTTGATTTTGTGCAATGCAAAGTACTCAGCAGCATATCAAAAGAACTTAACAGCAGTTATTTTGAAGCCTTGTTGCATCAAAATAAAGTAAAACAATGTATGATGTCGAATTTGCCTAGTAGCCAAGAAGTGCATCAGGCAAAACTTATCACTGCTCGCTTCAGTCAGATCGCGATCAATTTTTTCCGAAGTTTTTCAAAATTGTACCACAACCCTTACCTCATTGTGTCTGTCATTGTTTAATTCAACCAAATCCAACCCTAAAACTTGTATTATTCATGCATTGTTTTATTTGGTGTGTTACATAGAAATATTAGTCATGCATTGTTTTATTTGGTGTTACGTAGCAACATTATTCATGCATTGTTTTATTTGATGTTACATAGCAACATTATTCATGCATTGTTTCATTTAGTGTTAGATAGCAACATTATTCATGCATTGTTTTATTTGATGTGTTACATAGAAATATTATTCATGCATTGTTTTATTTGGTGTGTTACATAGAAATATTATTCATGCATTGTTTTCTTTGATGTTACAGGGCTGATAGACCCACAACAGCTGAAGACGACATGGAAGGGTCAATCCAAGCGAGAAGGCTGGATGTCTGTCTTTCTGTCTTTCCATCTGTCTATGTCTGTCCGTCCGTCCCTGTCCGTCCCTCCGTCCGTCCGTCTCTGTCCGTCCGTCTCTGTCCGTCCCTCCGTCCGTCCGTCTGTCTGTCTCTACGTCCGTCTCTGTCCGTCCATTCGTCTCTGTCTGTCCGTCCGTCCGTCTGTCTCTGTCCGTCCGTCCGTCTCTGTCCGACCGTCCGTCTCTGTCCGTCCGTCCGTCTCTGTCCATCCGTCTCTGTCCGTCCGTCCGTCTCTGTCCGTCCGTCCGTCTCTGTTCGACCGTCTCTGTCCATCCGTCTGTCTCTGTCCGTCTGTCCATCTCTGTCCGTCCGTCCGTCTCTGTCTGTCCGTCTCTGTCCATCCGTCCGTCCGTCTCTGTCCGTCTGTCCATCTCTGTCCATCCGTCTCTGTCCGTCCGTCTCTGTCCGTCCGTCCGTCCGTCTCTGTCCGTCCGTCCGTCTCTGTCCGTCCATCCGTCTCTGTCCGTCCATCCGTCTCTGTCCATCCGTCCGTCTCTGTCCATCCGTCCGTCTCTGTCCATCCGTCCGTCTCTGTCCGTCCGTCCGTCTCTGTCCGTCCGTCCGTCTCTGTCCGTCCATCCGTCTCTGTCCGTCCATCCGTCTCTGTCCATCCGTCCGTCTCTGTCCGTCCATCCGTCTCTGTCCGTCCATCCGTCTCTGTCCGTCCATCCATCTCTGTCCGTCCATCCGTCCGTCTCTGTCCATCCGTCCGTCTCTGTCCGTCCGTCTCTGTCCGTCCGTCCGTCTCTGTCCGTCTGTCCGTCCGTCTCTGTCCGTCCGTCCGTCCGTCTCTGTCCGTCCGTCCGTCTCTGTCTGTCCGTCCGTCTCTGTCCGTCCGTCCGTCCGTCCGTCTCTGTCCGTCTGTCCGTCTGTCAGCTTTGAAATAACTATTAAGTCATTTTGATATGCTGCTGAGTACTTTGCATCACATGAAATCAAGCAATTGTTGTAGTTTTGTCATAGAGTGCAACTGCTTTGCACGAAATGAGTGTTTACTGCCATGATGATTGCGATAGCATTGATCGTTTCGCTGGACTTTTCCGAGTATTTGGTGACCGATAAGGCAACTCAAGCTTCATATTTCTTTTCCTAATGTCAAGAGATAGTATTTACCTCATCATGACATTTTTGCTCCGCAACAACATTGCATATCATGTATATCATATCAATCTGGGGCTCTGACGTCGCGACAGGGATCGGTAGTGTACACACAATTGAAAAAATATATGTATTTTTTAAATTATCATAAACACTACCTGCTGCTATAAAATTTTGCTTATTTGAAAGCTTGTTATTGAAGCTTTCCAGTGAATTACCGCTTTACACATAAAGTTTGGTTTGACATATCAATATCAAGGTTTGACATCACCTGGCTTCAAAACAACAATGGCCGCTGTTCAATCCGCCTGCAGTACTGAGTACTGCTTCCGTTAATTCCGTGCCACCAGGGTTAAGAACCCATACGTTTTTCATGCAAGACTTGGCCAGATACGGCCTGTGGTGTGGATGACACTGCATACCTAGCATGCACCTTGCCACCAGGAGAGGGATGGGCTCCGCCAGGTTCAACTTGCCACTACAGCCCAAAGACTGACCAGGAGTTGTTGTCACCTCAAATCCTGGGGTAGTAGTTGGGGCGCTGCCTGACGTCTTCAGGCTGTGTGTGGTGGGCAAGTAGGGGCTGGCGGAGCCCATCCCTCTCCAGGTTGCCAGGTGCATGCTGGGTATAGAGTTTCATCACACCGCTAGCCCTTTCTGACCATGTCTTCCAGGAGTGCGGCTCCCAGAATACTGACCGACCTTTTACCGCTACTTTGCAGATTCTGAAATATTCCGGGATGACGTAGGTGGTGGTAATTGAAGGCTCACGTTCATGCCAGAATTACTTGAAGTGTTTTGCCAGGGTTTTTGTTAATGATAGTTATGATGAGGAGGAGATTTAGGGGCTCTATTTGATCAAATCAAACAATGACAGAGACAATGAGATAAGGGTCGTGGAACTTTTTTTGTTGTTGTTAGGAAAAATGATCACGATCCAATCGAATTGAACGGTGCTAAGTTTTTGAGGAGAGGGGAGTCAGCACCTTGGTTCCTGTGAAAGACTTTGAGGAGATGGGAGTCAGCAGCTTGGTTCATGTGTTGAGGAGAGGGGAGTCAGCACCTTGGTTCATGTGTTGAGGAGAGGGGAGTCAGCACCTTGGTTCATGTGTTGAGGAGAGGGGAGTCAGCACCTTGGTTCATGTGTTGAGGAGAGGGGAGTCAGCACCTTGGTTCATGTGTTGAGGAGAGGGGAGTCAGCACCTTGGTTCATGTGTTGAGGAGAGGGGAGTCAGCACCTTGGTTCATGTGTTGAGGAGAGGGGAGTCAGCACCTTGGTTCATGTGTTGAGGAGACGGGAGTCAGCACCTTGGTTCATGTGTTGAGGAGAGGGGAGTCAGCACCTTGGTTCATGTGTTGAGGAGAGGGGAGTCAGCACCTTGGTTCATGTGTTGAGGAGAGGGGAGTCAGCACCTTGGTTCATGTGCTGAGGAGAGGGGAGTCGGCACCTTGGTTCATGTGTTGAGGAGAGGGGAGTCAGCACCTTGGTTCATGTGTTGAGGAGAGGGGAGTCAGAGGGGAGTCAGCAGCATTCCTCACTGCAGGAGGAATGCCAGGAATGGAGATGTGTGTCAGGGGAGACAACCCCAGGCTTGAGGGATTGTCAGTCAGCAGGAGAAGGAGACTGTGACCACACAGCTGGTGTGCTCCTGCTGAAGGAGATCACAGTTAGCAGGGGTGAGTTGTTGTTGCTTTATTATTCTTTATTCTTTTATATTATGCATGATGGAATAAGCACTCATGTGCTTTTTTACATCCAGTCCCCATGTGTATGAGGTTATTGTAAATTTTGTCATCTGTTCCCACCGGCACACAATAGCCTACTCTTACAAAATGCGGAACAGGATTTAACATGTGCCCAAGATGTTATGCATGCGTTTGCACATGGGGCCTCGGTTTATAGTCTCATCCGAGGGACTTTTGGGGGGGAGTGGAGTCAGCACTGATGTTAACTCCAGGGGAAAAATCCCCTCGAACAGGAATCGAACTCGGGTGTGTGTGAGTGAGTGAGTGTGCTTGCACATGAGTTTGTACGTGTGGGTGTGTGCGTGTGTGTGAAAGAGTGTGCATGCATGTGTATTGGTGGATGAGTGCATGTGGGTATGTGTGGGTGTGCACGTGTTTCTCTGTGTGTGTATTTATTTAATTTTATTTGTTAATTTATTCATTTAAACATAGCAGCAGAGACGAAGGCAGCCGGAATGACGTGGGCCGAGCTGAAGAGGATCTCCCAGAACAGAGTCTGTTGGAGGGGTGTTGTTGCAGTCCATTGTTCCCCAGGGAATTCAAAGGCATAAGTCAAGTAAGTCAAGTCATTTATTCTTTTATATTGAGGATAATGGATTACGTGCTCGTGTACTTTCTTTACTAGTCCCTGTGTAGACAGTTTAATAAATGTTGTCATTTGTTCCCACCGGCACACAATGGTCTACTCTTTCAAAAAGTAGAACAGGATTTAATGTGTGTACAAGATGTTCTGCGTATGTTTGCTCACGGGCCTCGGTTTATTGTCTCATCTGAAGGACTTAAGGGGAGAGTGGAGTCTGCACTAATGTTAACTTCAGAGGAAAAATTTCTTGCATGGTTGTGAGTGAGTGTGTGTGTGTTTATCTTTTAAAAATTATTTATTCTTTTATAACAAGGATAAAGTAATGCGCGCTTATGTGCTCTTTTACATCCAGTCCCTGTGTGTATGTGATATTGTAAATTTTGTCATCCAACCCCACCGTTACACAATAGCCTATTCTTTCAAAAAGCAGAACAGGATTTAACATGTGCACAAGATGTTTTGCGTGCCTTAGTTTATAGTCTCATCTGAAGGATTTTGGGGGGAGTGGAGTCGGTACTGATCTTAACTTCAGGGGAAAATCTCTCCTTGAATGGGATTGGAACTCTCAGGTTGTCAGATTGTGAGCGCAATGTTCTAACCACTAGGCTATCCTGTCCCCCCGTGTATGTGTGTATGTGTGTGTGTGTTGATTTATTTTTTAAAATCATTTATTCTCATTGCAGCAGAGACAAAGGCAGCTGGAATGACGTGGGCCGAGCTGAAGAGGATCTCCCAGAACGGAGTCTGTTGGAGGGGTGTTGTTGCAGCCCATTGTTCCCCAGGCAATTCAAAGGCATAAGTCAAGTAAGTCAAGTCATTTGTTCTTTGATATCAAGGATAATGGATTAACCCTGGTTGTTTTGATTTGACAGCAGCGGTACTACTGCTGCTGGCTGAATTAACAGCAGCCATTGTTGTTTTGAAGTAGGGTAGGGTCAAACAACCCTTGATATTGATATGTAAAACTAAACTAAGTGTGTAAAGTTGTAAATCACTGGAAAGCTTAGATAACAAGCTTTAAAATGAGCAATATTTTATAGCAGCATGTAGTGTTTATGATAAAAAAAAATTAAAGTGTAATATTTGTAAAAAATAAAGTGTAAAACTGCAGTTTGCACTACCGATCACTGTGACGACGTCTGAGACTCAGATTGATTTTAACACGATATGCAATGTTGCTGCAGTGCAAAAATGTCATGATTCGGTAAATACTATCTCTTGGCATCAGTTTTGAAAAAGTAAAGAGCTTGCATGGCTTTATCGGTCGTCAAATACTCGGAAAAGTCCAGCGAAATGATTGACGCAATTGTGATTATGTTCACTGCGAAGTGGCAGCGTTCTATGATGAAAATACAACAATCGCTTGATTTTGTGTGATGCAAAGTACTGGGCAACATATCAAAATCACTTAACAACAGCTATTTCGAAGCCATGATGCGTTAAAGTAAAGTAAAACAATGTAAGACATCGAAATCGCCAGGTAGCCATGAAGTGCATCTGGCAAAACTTGGCACCGCTCGATTCAGTCCGATCACGATCAATTTTTTCTGAAGTTTTTCAAAAATTACTTTGAGTAATACGGGCGCAAACACTCGGCCGCCATTTTGCTCCCAGGCAATCGCGGCTGGTCCAAATAAAACCCCAACCATCTCTAAACCAATCAGAATTGTCGTTGCTTGTGACTGCAGAACAATCTTCAATCATTTCTGCGGCCCTACAATGGCCTTCACGTTCATTGGGGGACCTTTGAAAGCGAAAGTGAGCCTTCAAATACGATCACTGATGTCATCCCGGAATATTCCGGGAGCCACCAGACACGCTAGACCCCACGTTCCCGGTATATTCCGGGAACCGCGCAACTAGGGTTAAGATCTTCCCCTCATAATCTACCCTACTCTTCAAATGCCACCCCCATCTTCATCCCCCTGACTCTGAGTGCTGCGTTTTAGCATGCGCGTGCGCACGCATTAGTTTGTGTTTGTGTCTCTGTGTATGAGTGTGTAAAATTGATGTATTAATCTTGTTCATCGATGATTGCATGCGTGTAAATGGTCGGAATGTAAGGGCTTTGATTTGTTCCTTTCCAAGAGATAGCGTTTCATAAATTCTGTACACCAGTAGTAGTAGTATACATGAAGTAGGGAGAGGGATGGACATGCATGTACAGACTTGATTTATGTGTGTTCAATATCTGTGTTCACAGGGCTTCTGTACCCAATAGCTGGAGATGCTGTCAACAGCGCCAAGAGTTAAGTACTTTTTCTGTTGTGTGTGTGCGCGTGCATGCGTGTGTGTGTGTGTGTGACTTGTATGTGTTTTTTCCATTGCCTGTGGTGTGTTGTTTGTTGTGCTCTTCTTTGATGATGCAGACATTGTCACCGCTGTTTTGCCGTAATGTGGCCTGGTTGTATTGCCCTGATACACTCACTGATCCCTCGTTGATTTTTGTTTGTTTGTTGTTTCTTTTACCTGATATTTTTAACAAGTTTGAAACACTTTCACTCAGTTATCTTGTTTCATTTTTCATCTATTTGACATGACGTTGAGTTGCAATCCATTTTTGCAGATATGTAAGAATAAACTTTTGCATATAATACACATTATTTGATTTGTGCCAGATTGTTGTGAATGAGTGAAATTGTGTTTGGAGCATAAAAACAAAGCGCTGATCATGTGTGTGTTTGTTGACAGACTTTGTGTGCACTGCAAGAGGGTTGAAGATGGAAAAATAGGCACAGGATACTGGACACAACGAATTGAAGTTGGCATGTAAGTTACTGTTCCTTTGTGTTTGGTTTGGTTTAGTGTATACTTTTCTGTGTGTTTGAAGAATGTGGGTTTCTGATGTAGACTTGGTTTGGTGTTGTTTGGTTTGAATGCTTTATTCTGATGTACACTTATTTCTGTATTTGATGTGTGTATGTTTGTGATATTCAGTGGTGCCCCGTGGTCTACAAGGAGGATATAGGTGAAATAAAGGTGTTTTTGATGTCTTCTCGTTTATGTAGGATTGCTGAAATCCTGGTTTTGATATACACTTGCTTCTTGAATTTAATGTCTGTTCACTCTCAGTGATATTAGATACACTTTCTTCTGTGTGTTTGATGTTTGTATCTTTGTGATGTGTACTGGTGTGTGTGTGTTTGATAGAAGTGTGTTTCTGATGCCTGTTTCTGTGTGTGCAGAGGGGGGTGAAGACATCTCTGAAGGGAAGCAAGATGGATGTTTCAGAGTTTGTACACCAGTGGACGGGAGGCATCAGTTGTGGATATTTTTTTTCAAAAAAGGTACAAAAGTCACTGCGATTTTCCTCACACATCATTCAGAGTTGTTACAGAAAAGTTTTTTTTTTTACTATGGTTTTTAAAAGAAATAGTTTGTACTTTTTATGATTAAGAATTGGACTGTGCATTTATTAGTGTAATTTTTTTTTTTAATGGGTTTTTGTATCATGAGTGTTGTTGGTGTAGACAAGTGCTATGTGTAAGTATACAAATCCCTCCTCAAACCACATTTATTTCCTACCCAAGGTCTTCCCCTCATAATCTGCCCATACTCTTCAAAAACGACCCCATCTTTATCACCCTGCCTCTGCATGCTGTGCTTGCACATTTCGTGTGTGTATTTATGAATTTGGTATTTGTTTATTTAAATCATGGTCAGTTATGTGCATGTAAATGATGTGAGGGCTTTGATTAGTTGCTTTACAAGAGTCAGCGATATATAAATTGGATACTGTAGTAGAAGTAGTATTTAATTTTGTTGATATTTGTTTAATCATACAACATGTTATAGCAGTTTTGGTTTATGTCATTAAAATGCAAGTGCGCATGTGTGTGGGTTTTTTTGTTTTTGTTTTTCTCCTAAAGACCATTTTGAATATCTTAACAGAATACAGTACTATATTTGTCTTATCATATGATACATTATAACAATTTGGTTTATTACATAGAAAGGCGTGGGCATTTGTGCGAATGTTTCCAGTGTGTGTAAGTGTGAGTTGGCATGCGAGCCATATGGGAGTGTGTGCATGCGTGGGCATACTAGTGCGCTCAGAAGTGTTTGTGAATTTACTACTTGTGTGAGTTTTTAACTGACTGAGGTATTGCTGATTTGTGGGTGCTATTGTTATTGTAATGGTTGTGTGCTGATGTTCGGAACCTGTGTTGCGGTGTATATGAAAATCTGTAATATTATGTTTAGATGTTTACTGTTTTTATGTATGGCTTGTAACCTGCCTGAATTTCTGTGTATTTGAGATAATAAATTAGTTGAATTTGACTTTAGTGGTATACATAAATATTTTGTGTGTTTGTGTGATTTATTTCCTCTCTTGGTATTGTGTTACCTTGTATTGCCATGATCTGTCCACCCTTGTTTATTGTTTCATTCTCCTAATATTTTCGCATTCTTTAAACACTCACACAGTTATCTGGGTTTTTTTCATCTGTTTGACACTGTGTTCAGCTGCAACTCATTTTTGCACATATCTTAGAATATTGTCGTAAACATGGAATGTTGTAGGCCTTTTATGATTTGTGGCAGGTTGTTGTGAATGAATGAAATTGTGTTTGGAGCATAAAAACAAAGTCTGATCATGTGTGTGTTTGTTGACAGAGAAATAGGCATAGGAGACTGGACACACGGAATTGAAGTTGGCATGTAAGTTACTGTTCCTTTCAGGGTTCGTACAGTCCTTATAGGTGCTTATAAGTCTTTAAATTTGATGTAGAGTCTCATAAGGCCTTAAAAGTGCTTATATTTACACAATCGGTCCTTATAAAAAGCACTGAGGTCCTTATAAAATCAAAACTGTCTTCATTATAAAGAGAGCTAAGAAATTATGTGTGCCTTTCCCGATTATCATTATCCGCGAGAAAAAAAAGGAAAAGGAAAATTTGCGCTCAATTGATTTGCCGTCGTAAAGGGACCGTAGCAGACGAAATGTAAAGGGAAGTAAATCTCGGAACTGGCTGATAGACTGTCTGACGGAAGTGGCCCAATGCGCATGCCTTGAAAGTGAAAATAACCGTTCCAAGCCACCAAAATGCCGGGAAAGTGTTCTTTCCAAGATCGTTGGATAAAAGAGGATAGCTACAAGTACTGGATCAGGCGAGACAGTGATTCAAAAAAAGCAAGATGTATTGTGTGTTGCATTTCGCTAAATCTGGCATCGATGGGCGAAGCCGTGTTGAAGGCGCACATGAAAAGTAAGCGCCATGAGCGTAATGAACAGCGTCATCGCATGGAAACTAGAGTTGTGATCCCCGATCTCTTTGAAGCCGGTGGATCATCAGTTCAACCAAGTACCAGCAGTGCTCAGGCACCAAGTAGGCCTACCTGTGCTCAGCCAAGTACGTTCCAGTCAAAACTCACTGGTAAGTAAAATAACTCTCTCTCTCTCTCTCTCTCTCTCTCTCTCTCTCTCTCTCTCTCTCTCTTCTCTCTCTCTCTCTCTCTCTCTCTCTCACACACACACACACACACACACACACACACACACACACACACACACACACACCACATGTGACAGATTCTCTCTCTCTCTCTCTCTCTCTCTCTCTCTCTCTCTCTCCCTCTCTCTCTCTCTCTCTCACACACACACACACACACACACACACACACACACACACACACACACACACATGTGACAGATTCTCTCTCTCTCTCTCTCTCTCTCTCTCTCTCTCTCTCTCTCTCTCTCTCTCTCTCTCCCTCTCTCTCTCTCTCTCCACACACACACACACACACACACACACACACACACACACACACACACACACACATGTGACAGACACTTTCTCTTTGTCATTTTGTTTTGAACATAAAAAAACACACTGGTGTGACCCAGCAGACAAACACTGAATGTGGTTCCCCCTTCCTCCGCTTTCCCCCCATCATCGCTCTTTAGACTCTCTCTCTCTCTCTCTCTCGCTCTCTCTCTTCTCTCTCTCTCTCTCTCTCTCTCTCTCTCTCTCTCTCTCTCTCAAATTCTTTTTTTTTTCTCTACATGAAATCTCTCTCTCTGTGCACATGTGTGTGTGTGTGTGTGTGTGTGTGTGTGTGTGTGTGTGTGTGTGTGTGTGTGTGTGTGTGTGTGTGTGTGTGTGCATATAGAGGTGCCCTCTACAAAAAGAAGAAAAAATCATGTTGCTAGTAACGTGGCAAGTTCTATATAGGACAACTATCCACAAAGGGGGTGCGCACAGGAAAAAAAACAAAAACCAAACAAACAAACAAAAAAAAAAAGAAACGCTAGAACTATGAATATCAACACATATACTTATTGTGTAGAATGAATGCCTGTCAGAAAAAAAAGTTAGAAATGAAGGTGTTTGCTAGAGTTTTGTTTTATTTTATTTTATTTTTCAGATCTCAGGTTGTGTTTGCTAGAGTTTTTTTTTTTTTTTTCAGATCACAGTCTGGCCAACCAAGCGCTCAAGGCAGAAATCCTGTGGAGCTTGAAGGTGGTGGAGTCCCACTACAGCTTTGTCTCATCAAAGGGTGTTGGGGAGCTTTTTCAACAAATGTTTCCAGACAGCGACACAGCTCTGCAGTTTAAATGTTCAGAGACAAAGTGTAGGTACCTGACCACCTTTGGACTTGCACCTCATTTCCTGAACCAGCTGAAAGAGAGAGTGAGGGCTTCTTCTTCAGGATATGCGCTTCTTTTTGATGAGTCCATGAACCAGAAAAACAAATTGAAGCAAATGGATTTTCATGTCAGGTTTTGGGATGGAGATGCTGTCCAGACGAGATATTTGACCTCAGATTTCTTGGGACATGCCTGTGCAATTGACCTGTTTGACAAAATTTTGAGTGTGCAGTCCGAGTTCTCCTTGCCCAAGGAAGACATGATTCAGCTGGGGATGGATGGCCCTGCAGTGAACTGGAGTGTGTACAACCGAATTCACAGCAGTATGAAGGAGGACCTAAAAGTTGGCCTACTGCACACAGGCAGTTGTGGCCTTCACACAGTCCACAATTCTTTCCGAGCAGGCTGCAATGCTTCTTCATGGCAAGTGGATTCCTTCCTGTCAGCATGCTACTACCTTTTCAAGGACAGCCCAGCTAGACGAGAGGACTTCATGAGGGTTAGCAATGCCACATCTCTACCTCCAAAGTTCTGCTCTCACAGATGGTTGGAAAATGCGTCTGTAGCTACCAAGATAATTGAGCTTCTGCCTGCCCTGGATCTCTATGTGAAAACAGCAGAAGAAAAGAAAATCCCCCTACCAAAGAACAAGAGTTTTGAGACAGTCAAGTTAGGTGTCAGTGCGCCCCTTACCTCTGCTCAGCTGGCTTTCTTTGCTGCAGTTGCAAGGGAAATGGAGCCCTTCCTGACCAAGTACCAAAAAGATGAGCCCCTCATTCCCTACCTCAGCTCTGACTTGCAGAGAATGATGAGAAACCTCATGCGACGTTTTCTCCGTCAAGATGTTCTAAATGATTGTGACAGTGCTGAAAAACTTGCTGCAGTTGATGTGTCCAATTCTGATAACTACTGCAGTTTAGGAGAAATCGACATAGGCTTCCAGGCGAGATCCCTGCTTCAAAAAGCAAAAATGTCAAAAAAGAATCCTGCAAGTGACAGAGCTGTCACTGAGTTTCAGCAGAGCTGCAGAAAGTTCTTGAAAGCAACAGTCAGCAAACTACAAGACAAGTGTCCTCTGAAGTATGCAGTCATTCGACAGATTTCCTGCCTCAACCCAGAGACTATGAAAAACAGAGCAGCCTGCAAAGAACAAATGCAGAATCTACTCCACGCAATGTGTGGTGTCAAGAGACTAGACCATGAAACTGCTGACACAGTGTGCAAAGAGTTTGCTGACTTCCTCGACGACATTGCGTCTGATGCTGCCAGTTTTGACCCCTCCACACAGAGGCTGGATGCTTGGTTTTATGGTCACCTTGCAACGGAGAGCAAGTATGCCAAGCTGTGGAATGTCATCCAGAAGCTCCTTGTTCTGTCCCATGGACAGTCGACAGTGGAGCGTGGGTTTTCCTACAACAAGGAAATGATGACTGACAATCTGAGCCAGAAAGCTCTGAAAGCCAGGAGAACTGTGCTTGACCACATACACAGTTGTGGTGGAATCTTGAAGGTCAACATTACAAAGAGGCTGCTGGTTGATGCTGGTCATGCCCAGCAAGAGTACAGGCGTTTCCTTGATGAACAAAGCAAGCTGAAGACCAACCAAGAGCGTCTGGAAAAAAAGAGAAAGAAGACAGAAGAAATTGAGGCACTAAAAAAGAAAAGGAAAACAACACAGGACATTGCAGTGCAGCTTGTTGAGGAAGCTGACAGGCTGGCATTTGAAGGGCAGCAGCAGCGCAGCTTCACTTTGATTGACCGCTCTTGTCAACTGCGCCTAGCTTCCAAGGACAAGAAAGATGAGGTCTCTCGTCTTGACAAGGAACTAGCCAAACTTCAAGAAGAACTGAAGGCCCTTCCATAGCACCCTTATCTCTGTCACAAATTCAATAGAAAGACCAATATGTATATATTTTAGTTTGCAAGTGTTAATTTGGCTTATATCAAAAAGATGAATTAGTGTAGAATAGTTTTCAAAGCTGAAGTTGATAAGGAAATCAGCAGGAAGGAATATATGTGTGCAGTGTGTTATAATTTGGTGGATTGTGTATGAAATTAGCCAGACTTTTGTTCAGAATGGAACTTCTTCTAAATAAGAGTTTGGTGGATATTTGGTGGATTGTGTATGAAATGGGTCAGACTTTTGTTCAGGATGGACCTTCTTCCAAATAAGTGCTTAGTGGATATTTTTCTTGTGGATTTCATATGATGAATTAGTCTGACATCTTCAACCATCATGTCATACAGATTGTGGTAAGTCTTTGCCTCCGATCCTGCCCTCCATTCTGCACTCCTATAGATGTTATGTCTTGTATTGTGTCCATTCTACACTTTTATGTTATGTCTTGTGTTGTGTCCATTCTATGCTTCTATGTTATGTCTTATGTTTTGCAGTGTCTCTCTTTTAGTAGACACATTGGCTGATTGCTTATAGTTGGCAAAATTTGTCGATGGTTACGGTCCTTATAGGAGACAAAATGGTCCTTATAAGGTCCTTATAAGGTCCTTATATTGAGAATGGTCTGATGTGTGGGAACCCTGTCCTTTGTGTGTGGTTTTGTTTAGTGTATACTTTTCTGTGTGTTTGAAGAATGTGGCTTCCTGGTGTATATTTGGTTTGGTGTAATTAATCAATGCTTTATTCTGATGAATACTTATTTCTATGTTTGATGTGTATATGTTACTGATCTTCAGTGGTGCCCCATGGTCCACAAGGACGAGATAGGTGACTCGTTTATGAATGATTGATGAAATCCTGTTTTTGATATACAGTTGCATCTGTGGGTTTTACGTTTGTATCTTTGTGATGTGTACTGGTGTGTGTGTTTGATAGAAGTGTGTTTCTGATGCCTGTTTCTGTGTGTGCAGAGGGGGGTGAAGACATCTCTGAAGGGAAGCAGGATGGATGTTTCAGAGTTTCTACACCAGTGGATGGGAGCCATCAGTTGTGGATATTTTGTTCAAGGTACAAAAGTCACTGCAATTTTCCTAACACATCATTCAAAATTGTTAGACAGAGTACTTTTTTAATTATGGTTTTTAAAAGAAATAGTTTGTAATTTTTTTATGATTAAGTTAAGAATTTGCCTGTGCATTAACTAGTGTATATTATTTTTTTATGGCTTATTTTTGTATTAACACGAGTGATTTTGGTATACACAAGTGTTAAATGTCAGTATACAAATCCTTTCTCAAGCCACATTTATTTCCTACCTAAGATCTTCCCCCTCATAATCTGCCCATACTCTTCAAAAACCACCCCATCTTTATCACCCTGCCTATGCATGCTGTGCTTGCACATTTCGTGTGTGTATTTATGAATTTGGTATTTGTTCATTTTAATCATGGACGGTTATGTGCATGTAAATGATTTGAATGTAAGGGCTTTGAAGTTGCTTTACAAGAGTCAGCGCCATATAAATTTCATACTGTAGTAGAAGTAGTATTTAATTTCATTGATGTTTGTTTAATCATACACCATGTTGTAGCAGTTTTGGTTTATGTCATAAAAATGTGAGCACGCACGTGTGCATAGTGGGGTTTTTGTGCTTTTTTTTTCCCTAAAGACCATGTTAAATATCTTAGTAGGATACAGAACTAATTTAATTGATATTTGTCTTTTCATTTGATATGTTATAACAATTAGGTTTATGTCATAAAAATGCATGCGCATTTGTGCAAATGTTTCCAGTGTGTGTATGTGTGAGTTGGCGTGCATGCGAGCCGTATGGGAGTGTGTGCATGCGTGGGCATACTAGTGCGCTCAAAAGTGTTAGTGAATTTACTACTTGGGTGAGTTTATAACTGGCTAAGGTATTGCTGATTTGTGGGTGTTATTTTTATTGTGATGGTTGCGTGCTACTGTTCGGAACCTGTGTTACGGTGTATATGAAAATCTGTGATATTATGTTTAGATGTTTACTGTTTTTATGTATGGCTTGTAACCTGCCTGAATTTCTTGGTGTTTGACATAATAAAGTAGTAGAATTGATATTTAGCAGTATACATAAAATATTCTGTGTGATTTATTTCCTCTCTTGGTATTGTGTTACCTTGTATTGCCATGATCTGTCCACCCCTTGTTTAGTGTTTCATTCTCCTAATATTTTCACATTCTTTAAACACTCACATAGTTATCTGTTGTTTTTTTTTCATCAGTTTGACACAATGTTGAGCTGCAACTCATATTTGCACCTATGTTAGAATACTGTCGTAAACATGAAACTGTGTACTCCTTTTATGATTTGTGGCAGGTTGTTGTGAATGAATGAAATTGTGTTTGGAGCATAAAACCAAAGTCTGATCATGTGTGTGTTTGTTGACAGACTTTGCTCTGCAAAAAGGTTGAAAATGGAGAAATAGGCATAGGAGACTGGACACATGGAATTGAAGTTGGCATATAAGTTACTGTTCATTTGTGTGTGGTTTTGTTTAGTGTATACTTTTCTGTGTGTATGAAGAATGTGGGTTCCTGGTGTATACTTGGTTTGGTGTAATTAATGAATGCTTTATTCTGATGGATACTTATTTTTGTATTTGATGTGTGTATGTTTGTGATATTCAGTGGTGCCCCCATGGTCTACAAGGAGGAAATAGGTGAAATAAAGGTGTTTTGATGTCTTCTCGTTTATGTAGGATTGCTGAAATCCTGGTTTTGATATATGTGACGCTCCACCACGAAATGAGTCGCTTAGCACATTACCCAATTTTGCCCTAGAAGCCATTAAAGGCAGGTGGGGGTCAAGTTGTCAATTTTGAGATTTTAATCGATTATTAAACTATATCCGTTATTCTACCTTGTAATGAAATATCAAGGCATAATTTGTATTCATTTTGGTTTTAAATGTGTTTTGAAAATACCAAAGCACTCATTCTGACAATCTGTTACTAAAATAAACTTGCCCGTTTCTCATTTTGTCCAATCTTGCAGTCTATCATTTGAATTTGTAATAATGTTGCACAGAATTGTCCGATTTTCAATCTGTTTTTTGTATTTGATAGCCACTTTATTGCACATTAATAACATGTCAATAACTTAAAATTGACCTCAGGTGCACTCCGTCTCATTATGTGGTGGAGCGTCACATATACTTGCTCCTTCAAGGAAGGACGGTGGCAGGATGGTTAAGACGTTCACCTGCCAATATGTAAATCGTGAGTTTCTGGGTTCGTACCCAGCCTCGCCCTTTCTTCCCAGTTTGACGAAAAAATTGAACTGAATGTCAAAGTCATTCGGATGAGACTCGAAACCGAGGCCTCGAGTGCGAATGCACGCAGAACATCTTGCGCACACGTTAAAACCCCGTTCCACCTTTCGGAAGAGTAGGCCATCGTGTGCTGGTAGGAGCGGATGACAAAATTATAACAAACCAGCATGCACACAGGTGTCATGTTTAGACACCATCCCTGAGGAAAAATCGGGGAGTCCGAGTCCAGAGCGGCTCGGGGCTGTAGGTTATATGGCAACGTTCTGGTGGCTCCTGCGACTGTACTGGAACCATTCGTATCGGTCATTGCCCTTCCAATGGATCATTCCAGTGCCGTGGAGAGGGGGGGTCTGCTGCATGGGTAACAGCTTGCCCTCCATACATACTTGCCCAGGCTTTGTGCTCTAAAGACTGGAGTGCAACTCCATAGTCTTCCGAGACTGATGAGTGCCTACTACATATATATATATATATATATATATATATATATATATATATATATATATATATATATATATTATATATATATATATATACACACATTGCATTGCTTCTTCAATTTAATGTCTGTTCACTTTCGGTGATATTAGATACACTTTCTTCTGTGTGTTTGATGTTTGTATGTTTCTGATGTGTACTGGTGTGTGTGTTTGATAGAAGTGTGTTTCTGATGCCTGTTTCTGTGTGTGCAGAGTGGGGGGGAAGACATCTCTGAAGGGAAGCAAGATGGATGTTTCAGAGTTTGTACACCAGTGGACTGGAGGCATCAGTCGTTGATATTTTGTTCAGGGTACAAAAGTCACTATGATTTTCCTCACACATCATTCAGAGTTGTTAGAGAAGAGTAATGGTTTTTATTATGATTTTTAAAAGAAATAGTTTGTACTTTTTTATGGTTAAGAATTTGCCTGTGAATTTGCTAGCGTATATTTTTTTTTTATGGCTTGTTTTTGTATTATCATGAGTGATTTTGGTGTACACAAGTTTTAAGTGTAAGTATACAAATCCTTTCTCAAACCACATTTATTTCCTGCCTAAGGCCATCCCCCTCACAATCTGCCCATACTCTTCAAAAACCACCCCATTTTTATCACCCTGCCTATGCATGCTGTGCTTGCACATTTCGTGTGTGTATTGATGAATTTGGTATTTGTTCATTTTAATCATGGTCGGTTTATGTGCTTGTAAATGATTTGAATGTAAGGGCTTTGAAGTTGCTTTACAAGAGTCAGCGCTATATAAATTTGATTCTGTAGTAGAAGTAGTATTTAATTTCATTGATATTTGTTTAATCATACAACATGCTTTAGCAGTTGTAGTTTATGTCATAAAAATGCAAGCATGCATGTGTGTGTTTTTTTTTTCTCTCCTAAAAACTATGTTGAATATCTTAGTAGAATACAGTACTAATTTAAATGATCTTTGTCTTATTATATAATATGTTATAAGAGTTTGGTTTATGTCTTTAAAATGTGTGCGCATGTGTGCAAATGTTTCCAGTGTGTGTATGTGTGAGTTGGGGTGCGTGCGAGCCATGTGGGAGTGTGTGCATGCGTGGGCATACTAGTGTTCGTGAATTTACTACTTGGGTGAGTTTTTAACTGGCTGAGGTATTGCTGATTTGTGGGTGCTATTTTTATTGTGATGGTTGCATGCTGATGTTTGGAACCTATGTTGCGGTGTATATGAACATCTGTGATATTATGTTTAGATGTTTACTGTTTTTAAGTATGGCTTGTAACCTGCCTGAATTTCTCTGATTTTTGAGATGATAAAGTAGTTGAATTTTACTTTAGTGGTATACATAAAATATTTTGTATGTTTGTGTGATTTATTTCCTCTCTTGGTATTGTGTTGCCTTGTATTGCCATGATCTGTCCATACCTTGTTTGTTGTATCAATCTCCTAATATTTTCACATTCTTTAAACACTCACATAGTTATCTGTTGTTTTTTTTATCATCTGTTTGATACTGTGTTCAGCTGCAACTCATTTTTGCACGTATCTTAGAATACTGTCGTAAACATGAAACTTTGTACACCTTTTATGATTTGTGGCAGGTTGTTGTGAATGAATGAAATTGTGTTTGGAGCATAAAAACAAAGTCTGATCATGTGAGTGTATGTTGACAGACTTTGCACTGCAAAAAGGTTGAAAACGGAGAAATAGGCATAGGAGACTGGACACACGGAATTGAAGTTGGCATGTAAGTTACTGTTCCTTTGTGTGTGGTTTTATTTAGTGTATACTTTTCTGTGTGTTTGAAGAATATGGGTTCCTGGTGTATATTTGGTTTGGTGTAATTAATGAATGCTTTATTCTGATGGATACTTAGTTCTGTATTTGATGTATGTTAGTGATGTTCAGTGGTGCCCCCATGGTCTACAAGGAGGATATAGGTGAAATAAAGGTGTTTTTGATGTCTTCTCGTTTATGTAGGATTGCTGAAATCCTGGTTTTGATATACACTTGCTTCTTGAATTTAATGTCTGTTCACTCTCAGTGATATTAGATACACTTGCTTCTGTGTGTATGATGTTTGTACGTTTCTGATGTGTACTGGTGTGTGTGTTTGATAGAAGTGTGTTTCTGATGCCTGTTTCTGTGTGTGCAGAGTGGGGGTGAAGACGTCTCTGAAGGGAAGCAAGATGGATGTTTCAGAGTTTCCACACCAGTGGACGGGAGGCATCAGTTGTGGATATTTTTTTTGGAAAAGGTACAAAAGTCACTGCAATTATTTTCACAAATCATTCAGAGTTGTTAGAGAAGAGTAATGGTTTTTATTATGGTTTTTAAAAGAAATAGTTTGTACTTTTTTATGAATAAGTCAAGAATTTGCCTGTGGATTTGCTAATGTATATTGTTTTTATAGTGTGTTTTATATTATCATGAATGATGTTGGTGTAGACAAGTGTTATGTGTAAGTATACAAATCCCTCTTCAAACCACTTTTATTTCCTACCCAAGGTCTTCCCCCTCATAATCTGCCCATACTCTTCAAAAACCACCCCATCTTTATCAACGTGCCTATGAGTGCTGTGTTTGAGCATGCACGCGCATGTATGTGAGTGCGTGCATGTGTGTGCGCCCATGTGTGTGCAAGCATGTGTGTGTTCATTCCATTGCCTGTTTTGTGTTGTTTGTTGTGCTCTTCTTTGATGATGCAGACATTGTCACAGCTGTTTTGCCGTAATGTGGCCTGGTTGTATTGCCCTGATACACTCACTGATCTCCGTTGATTGTTTTTTTGTTGTTTTTTTCTAATATTTTAAAAAGCTTTAAACACTTTCACTTAGTTATCCTTTTTATTTTTTGTCTTTTTGACATGATGTTGAGGTCGAACTCATTTTCGCACATATGTAAGAATACTCGCATAGACTTTGGCATGTTGTACACATGATATGATTTGTGCTGCCAGGTTGTTGTAAATGCATGAAATTGTGTTTGGAGCATACAAACAAAGTGCTGATCATGTGTGTTTGTTGACAGACTTTGTGTACACTGCAAGAGAGTTGAAGATGGAAAAATAGGCATAGGAGGCTGGACACAAGGAATTAAAGTTGGCATTTAAGTTACGATTCGTTTGTGTGTGAACATTTTTAGTGTACACTTGTTTGTGTGTGTTTGAGGAATACTGGTTCCTAATGTATAGTTGCTTTGGTGTTTTTAATGAATGCGTGTTTCTGATGTACGCTTATTTTTGTATTTGATGTGTGTATGTGTGTGATCTTTAGGGATGCCCCTATGGTCTACGAGGATGAGATAGGTGAAGTGAGGGTGTTTCTGTTCTCTTGTTGTTTTTGATGTGCTTTATGAGTGCCTATTTCTAATGCAAGTATTTTTGGGATGTGTGTTTCTGATGTAGGCTTGTTTCTGTGTTTGATGTATGAATGTTTCTGATATCTGTATCTGTTTGTGCAGAGTGGGGGTGAACACAGCCCTAAGGGGAATCCTGATGGATGTTCCAGAGTTGCTGCACCACTGGATGGGAAGCGAGGAGTGTGGACATTTCTCACCAAGGTAACAACACTCACTGTGATTCTCCTCACACATCAGTCAGAATTTTTAGAGAAGTCATATTCATGTTGGTTTTTGAAAAGGAATACTTTGTACTTTTTTTTTTTTTTAAGATCTTGTCATCTATTCCTACTTGCTCCAAATGGTTTACTCATGGGATAGTTCAGTGCTGGGATAGTTCAGTGTTGATAGTTCAGTGGTGGTGGGATAGTTCAGTGGTGGGATAGTTCAGTGGTGGGATAGTTCAGTGGTGGGATAGTTCAGTGGTGGGGTAGTTCAGTGGTGGGGTAGTTCAGTGGTGGGGTAGTTCAGTGGTGGGATAGTTCAGTGGTGGGATAGTTCAGTGGTGGGATAGTTCAGTGTGGATAGTTCAGTGGTGGTGGGATAGTTCAGTGGTGTGATAGTTCAGTGGTGGGATAGTTCAGTGGTGGGATAGTTCAGTGTGGATAGTTCAGTGGTGGGATAGTTCAGTGTGGATAGTTCAGTGGTGGGATAGTTCAGTGGTGGGATAGTTCAGTGTTGATAGTTCAGTGGTGGTGGGATAGTTCAGTGGTGTGATAGTTCAGTGGTGGGATAGTTCAGTGGTGGGATAGTTCAGTGTGGATAGTTCAGTGGTGGTGGGATAGTTCAGTGGTGGGATAGTTCAGTGGTGGGATAGTTCAGTGTTGATAGTTCAGTGGTGGGATAGTTCAGTGTTGATAGTTCAGTGGTGGGATAGTTCAGTGGTGGGATAGTTCAGTGTGGATAGTTCAGTGGTGTGATAGTTCAGTGGTGGGATAGTTCAGTGGTGGGATAGTTCAGTGTTGATAGTTCAGTGTGGATAGTTCAGTGTTGATAGTTCAGTGTTGATAGTTCAGTGGTGGGATAGTTCAGTGTGGATAGTTCAGTGTGGATAGTTCAGTGTGGCTAGTTCAGTGTGGATAGTTCAGTGCTGGGATAGTTCAGTGCTGGGATAGTTCAGTGCTGGGATAGTTCAGTGGTGGGATAGTTCAGTGTTGATAGTTCAGTGGTGGGATAGTTCAGTGTGGATAGTTCAGTGCTGGGATAGTTCAGTGCTGGGATAGTTCAGTGCTGGGATAGTTCAGTGTTGATAGTTCAGTGTTGATAGTTCAGTGGTGGGATAGTTCAGTGTGGATAGTTCAGTGTGGATAGTTCAGTGTGGATAGTTCAGTGTGGATAGTTCAGTGCTGGGATAGTTCAGTGCTGGGATAGTTCAGTGGTGGGATAGTTCAGTGGTGGGATAGTTCAGTGTTGATAGTTCAGTGGTGGGATAGTTCAGTGTGGATAGTTCAGTGCTGGGATAGTTCAGTGCTGGGATAGTTCAGTGCTGGGATAGTTCAGTGTTGATAGTTCAGTGGTGGGATAGTTCAGTGACTGACGTGTGTTTCTTATGATTCTGTGTGCAGGCAGTGTCCATGATGAAAGAGACCCAGGCATTGGCAGCCACCGGCCACAAGAACCGATGTTCACATTGTGCCCTCATAAACCCACTGTTATGGACTGGTGTAGTGCAGTGTACTGTTGTGTTATGTAGACATGTAGTGTACTGTAGTGTTGTATAGTAGTGCAGTGTCATGTGTTATGTAGACATGCAGTGTACTGTAGTGTTGTATAGTAGTGCTGTGTCATGTGTTATGTAGACATGCAGTGTACTGTAGTGTTGTATAGTAGTGCTGTGTCATGTGTTATGTAGACATGCAGTGTACTGTAGTGTTGTATAGTAGTGCTGTGTCATGTGTTATGTAGACATGCAGTGTACTGTAGTGTTGTATAGTAGTGCTGTGTCATGTGTTATGTAGACATGCAGTGTACTGTAGTGTTGTATAGTAGTGCTGTGTCATGTGTTATGTAGACATGCAGTGTACTGTAGTGTTGTATAGTAGTGCTGTGTCATGTGTTATGTAGACATGCAGTGTACTGTAGTGTTGTATAGTAGTGCTGTGTCATGTGTTATGTAGACATGCAGTGTACTGTAGTGTTGTATAGTAGTGCTGTGTCATGTGTTGTGTAGACATGCAGTGTACTGTAGTGTTGTATAGTAGTGCTGTGTCATGTGTTATGTAGACATGCAGTGTACTGTAGTGTTGTATAGTAGTGCAGTGTCATGTGTTATGTAGACATGCAGTGTACTGTAGTGTTGTATAGTAGTGCTGTGTCATGTGTTATGTAGACATGCAGTGTACTGTAGTGTTGTATAGTAGTGCTGTGTCATGTGTTGTGTAGACATGCAGTGTACTGTAGTGTTGTATAGTAGTGCAGTGTCATGTGTTATGTAGACATGCAATGTACTGTAGTGTTGTATAGTAGTGCAGTGTCATGTGTTGTGTAGACATGCAGTGTACTGTAGTGTTGTATAGTAGTGCAGTGTACTGTAGTGTTGTATAGTAGTGCAGTGTACTGTAGTGTTGTATAGTAGTGCAGTGTACTGTAGTGTTCTATAGTAGTGCAGTGTACTGTAGTGTTGTATAGTAGTGCAGTGCAATGTATTGTAATGTTGTTTATGCCATCTGTCCCCCACCCCCACTGCTGAAATAAAAGAAATCTGTTTTATAACCACAACCACACCCCCCTCAACTTTCACTTGATGTGTTTATCATGTAAACGGTGAACAACTTTGTGTATAAGTTTCTGTACAGGGGGCTCATGCAAACACGTTTGACATGCGTTATTGTGTTCCTGAGTGAGTGCGTGTGTTTGTGTGTGTGTTGTTTGGTGAGTGTGTGTGTTTGTTGTGGTGTGTGTGTGTGTGTGTGTGTGTGTGTGTGTGTGTGTGTGTGTGTGTGTGTGTGTGTGTGTGTGTAAGAGACGGAGAATCAGGAAGCCCTACATGTAGGTTTTCCACATCAGAATCAAAAGTGAGGGTTACACCAATCCCCCACAGCTATCAGTATTCTACTGCTATTCTTCAGCTGCCTGTATCCAGATATATGTAAATCAAAGGTGGAGAATTGGAAAAGTGGTTTTTTTGGGGGGGGGGGGGGGGGGGGGGGGGGGGTTCTGTCCTTAGAACTCCATTGGTGAGATTTTGTATTTGAGCGTTTTCCCACCAGTAAGTTAGTCGCGTTATAATTTCAGGGACGATGTCAAAATATACCAGTGTGAGCGTTTTCTGCATTTGTCAACGCTTCAGAGAAGCCCATAATGGCCTACTCTTCTAAAAGACGAAACAGGTTTTAACGTGGGCACAAAATGATCTGCAGACTTAAGTGTAAAGTCTCATTTGAATGAATTTTGGGGAGTGAAGTCTGCACTGAAGTTAACTCCAGAGAGAAAATCCCCAGGAACAGCCGTCTGTCTGCTCTCAGTAGTGGCTGTACCCTGCAGTCACATCACACACAGTCTGAATTCTTTCACTTAACCACTGCACTACCTTACCCTGCCCTGCCCTGCCCCTAGAGTGGTGTGGCAGTGTATGTTTTATGGGTTATTTTTTTGTTGTTGTTTTCTAAAGATTAATCATGATTGAAATTTATTGCCCACCACACCTTTAGTTCGGGCAAATTTCTCTGCAGGAAATTTGGACTAATGTAAAACGCACACCAGTGCTCATTCCATTATCCATGAAATAAAAGAAAGAATGAAAAATCATTGGAGTATAAGCTTCATCTGATTACGGACATCTGAATACAGGCTTCTAGAATACAGATCTCCAAGATTCATACATATAAATGAAAAAAAAATCAACATTATAAACATATAATAGGGCATACAAATATCCCAAAACCTTGGCTCTTTTAGAATGTAAAAATGTGATGCTCCAACACATAATGAGTCGTGCATTGTACCCGAGGTCAGTTTGTAGTTACTGAAATGTTATTTATCTGCGATAAAGAGGCTATCCAATACAAAAAACTGATTGTAAATCGGACGATTCTTTGAAAAGTTAATTCAAACTGAAATGATAAACTGCAGGATGTGACAAAATGAGAAATGGACCAGTTTAGCGTTGTAAAACATGGGTCAGAATGAGGGCTTGGGTATTTTTAAAACTCACTTGAACACATTTAAAAGGAAACGAATATACACCTTGATATTACATTACTGGGTAGAATAAAGGCTATGCTTGTATCATGAATCAAAATCGACAACCTGACCCCAAATGCCTTGCATGGCTCCAAGCAGAAAAAGGGTTCAGGTGCTAAGTGACTCATTTTGTGGTGGAGCAACACAAATGCATTTAAACGCAGAACTTGAAAACAAAAGACTCCAGTAATCATTACCCATATGTAGATACTGGCATAAATACAGACATAAAATATCACATATCCAAAGTAAAAATACTCATACCTTAACAAGACCTCTTGAATAAAAGTTTCTACACGAGGTAAATCAAATTCAGATGATGATATATTAATAAAAGGAAAAGACATAACATAAGAAATCAGATTAAGATAGTTTTAAAAAATCTGAATTTGGTCCCAGAAAAATTAGCATCTGAATGTGGACATTCAACCCTGGTAGCGCTGAATTATTGGCAGCAGTAACTAGCAGCCAATGTTGTTTTGAAGCAGGGTGGGGTCAAACAACCCTTGATATTGATATCTAAGACTAAACTAAGTGTGTAAAGTTGTACATCACTGGAAAGCTTAGATAACAAGCTCTTATGTGAGTAAATTTAGAGTAGCATGTAGTATTTTTGGTAATGTTAAAGATATAATAAAAAAAAAAAAAATGCTGCTACCAATCACTGTCACCACATCAGAGGCCGAGATAGATTTTAACATCATATGCAATGTTGTTGTGCAGAAATGTCATAATTGGGTAAATTCTAGCTCTTGACATTAGTTTTAGGAAAGAAAAAAAAGGAGCTTGTGTAGCTTTATTGGTCGTCAAATACTTGTAAAAGCCCAGTAAATGACACCATCTCGATCGTCATGGTGATGAAAACTCATTTTGTGCGAAGTAGTGGCATATCGCATTGACTCCACAACAGTTATTTTGAAGCCTTGATGCGTCAAAATAAAACCAATGTATGACGTAGAAATCGCTGAGTAGCCAACAAGCACATTGTGCGATTCAGTCGGATCACAATAAATTTTCTCCCCAAGTCATGAATATTCCACAACACTTATTGTCTCTGACATTTAATTCAACCAAATCCAGCCTAAAACCCCTTCTTGGCGTCAATATTGTCAAAAAACTCACTAAACACTTGAGGAAATTCTGGCACAAATGCTTAGCTGCCACTTGTCTTCCAGATGATCGGGACTGGTCCAAAAAAAAAAATCTGGGGCCCTGCAGTGGCCTGAACATTTATTAGATGACCTTTGAAAGTGCAAGTGAGCTTTAAATTATGACAACCACGCTACCAGGGTTTAGGAGACCCCTTCAATAGAAGTTTGTACATAAAGTAAATCAGACGCTTCAAATTCAGGTAACTGAATATTAATAAAAACTGAAGACATAAGAAAGCAGAGTAAATCTAAAAAACTAAATCAGAAATAAGCATCTGAATATGGAGATGGAATACAGACATCAGAACATTTGAATACAGACATCAGGAATAAATATAATCATTTGAATACAATCTTCAGATACATAATTATTATATACAGATGTCAGAAATTGACTTATTAATCGATTAATGTCGCCCACCCAAATAAACCCTACCAAAATTTCGGATAATTTACCGAGGCGTATAAATTGGGAGTACAGACGTGAAGATGTGGTTGACTACTACAGAAAATGAGGCATCTAAATGTAGAAATCTTTTTTTTTTTTTCTTTTTTAAAATGTGCTTAGCTAGAGCTCAAGGGTTTGCCCATGGCAAGAGTCTTTGTATGTGACCCCCCCCCCCCCCTCCTTATTTAGGTAGGTTAACATGGCACTTGTGTTCATAAAATTTTGTTATTGCTCCTTTAGGACAGAAAATGGCTTACTCTATAATCTATGAGGGATTGGTTTTTATCACGTTGCCAAGGTAATATGGTACATTTGCACACATGGCCTCAGTTTACTGTCTCATTCAAAGGATTAAAAAGTAAGGTTAAAGTAGCTTATAACCTGTGAGGTCATTGGCCAGTGAGGAGTTGGAGACTTGGGCTCTTCCAGGGGCCAGCATATTGAGGGTGGTGCCCATCTCCCTTGATCCTAGAGAGGGTGGGTACCCATTTACAGCTGGGGGACTGTACTCAAGCCTTAAGGGACAGGATAGCTCAGTGGTTGGAGCACTCGCTTTCCCTAGTAAGGTTAACAACATTCAGTGTGGTTAGCAAGTGGATAGGTGACAGTTTGCATGCCTTGACTTCAGCATTGTCCCCCAGTTCACCCAGTTATAAATGGGTACCTGCCCTCATCAGGGTCAGAATAGGTAAAGCAGCGAGGCAGAGGAGATGAGCTCTGCCCTCAACATGCTGGCCCTGGAGAAGTTTGACATCTTGCTCCCCAACAACTGCATTAGTCATGGAACACCTTTACCTACCTATACTTTTACCAAAGGATTGGGCTTAAAATATAGTGCTGTACATCGACTATAAAAGTGGCATACAGATATTTCAAAATTGTTCGAACTACCACTAATGTACTCACTTGAAGGGATCTCCATCCAGAGTTAACATAATACAAATCTTTACCATCTAAATAAAATGTATTTAAAAGTCAACGTCTAAATGTAGGCATGCAATTCATTCATCAAGAAGGAAGGCGACAGTACTATTAAAGATGTTTACCTGGCTATCAAAATGTTGGGTTCTATACCTAGTCTTACCCTTTCTGGCTTCATAAGAAAAACAATGTCAAAATCCTTTGGATGAGACTATAGATGAGGCCTGGATGCAAATGCATGCAGAACATCTTGGGTGCACACTATAAACCCATCCTGCTGTCTGGAAGAGTAGGCCATTTTGTGCTAGTCGGAACAGATGACAAAAATTATAAAATGGATGCACATGTAAACGCCATCACTAAGGTCCTGACTCCTAAACTGACGGGAAAGGTCATATGCAAAATTTTGCCTTTGGTTAACAGTGGAGCTCAAACAAACAAAGGACATTCATCAGGAACACAGACATGTGAAATCGGGCATAGGAAATGTGGACATGAAATGCATGCCAGATGCATTAGGAAAACACCTACACTTAACAACATTGAGGTAAAGGTGTCCCATAACCTAGGGGAGTGAGGCATCAGAGACCTCAGCTTCTCTGGGGGCCAGCATATTGAGGGCGGTGCCCGTCTCCTCTCCCTCCCTGCTTTACCTTCCCTGACCCTAAAGAAGGCAGGTACCCATTTACAGCTGGGGGGACTGTACTGAAGCCAAGGTGCAGAAACGGTCACCCATCCAATTGGTAGCCACAATCGATGCTGCTTAACTTGACTGGGGGAAAGTGAGCACTCTAAAAACTGAGCTATCCTCCCCCCTTAGATACAGATAATTATTTACAATACTAACCCTAAAATGCTTGTAAGATGTAGACATCTACATTGAGGTCCAGACTGCTGAAATACAGATGTGACGCTCCACCACATAAGGAGTCGTTTTGTATGAGAGGTCATTTTTTAAATTAATGACAAGTTATTAATCAGCAGTAAAAAGGCTATCCCATACAAAAAACAGATTGAAAATCGGACAGTTCTGTGCAAATTTATTACAGATTGAAATGATACAAGGCAGGATGTGACAACATGAGAAACGGGCAAGTTTATTTTTGTAACGGGCTGTCAGAATGAGGGCTTGGGTATTTGCAAAACAAATTAAAAGCAAAAGGAATGAAAATTATGCCTTAATATTTCATTACAAGGTAGAATAACGGATATAGTTTGACAATCGATTAAAATCTCAAAATTGACAACTTGACCCCCACCTGCCTTTAATGGCTCCTAGCGCAAAATTAGGTAATGTGCCAAGAGACTCATTTCGTGGTGGAGCATCACATATTTGAAATGGGTTGCTGATACAAAATGCCCAAATACAGACTTTTATAAAGCATATGGGATACTGACATAAAACACCTCTAAAATACAGACATTTCAGATGCATCTATAGGCCTAGTTGTATTCCAAACACGCTTCCAAATTCAGATGTACAAATGAATACATGTATTAAAATACTAGACTAAAATTTTATCTAAATACTGGACTAAATATTTAAAACTAGATATCCAAAATATAGGTGCATATCAAGATAGACGCATCTGACTAACATACATGGTTGAAGGTTTTAAAAACGGGCATCTAAATACAGATGCTTGAAATATATCAACAGATATCTGAAATAGGGCCAGCTAAAGTATGTACATGTACCCAGATGCAGATTGTACTTGATTAAAAACTGATATTCTGATGTCAACTTCTGAATATAGAACTAAATTCACTGAAAATACACTCCCATCTAACTTGCAAGAGTTTGAATAGAAAAAAATAGCAAAATTATGACATGATTTAGAAAAAAAAAATCTGAGAAACAAACCTGTGATAAAGGACATCTAGAAAAGAAACACTTCTGATGGACATGTACTATACATCTATTAGATAACAGACTTATAAAATGCAGACATTCTGCAACAGGCGCCTACACGTGCTGAAACAGTCTGAACATATTCTAAAGGGACACTGAAATGCCTATGAATGCATTCTACAACAAACCCATCATACAACAGGCACACACGTGCAGAATAACACATCTAAACACATTCTACAATGGTCACACCTACACAAACAGAACAACATATCTGAACACATTATATAATGGGCACCTTCTGTAACTAACACATGCAGAACACATCTGAATGCATTCTGCAGTGAACACATTCTACAATGAACGCATTCTACAAAGGACAGCTATACATGCAGATTAACGTGTCTCAACGCATTCTACTATGAACACATTGTACAACACCTACACATGCTGAACAACATGTCTGAATACACTCCATGACACCTAGGCACATACAAACGCCTAACAATACATCTGGACATATTCTATAACACATTTTGTAGTGGACGCCTACACATGTGGGACAACGCATACAAAACACATCTGAAAACATTTTTTATAATAAACACATTCTACAATGGGCACCTACAGATGCAGAACAACACATCTGAACGCATTCTACAATGAACATATTCTACAATGGGCACCTACACATGCAGAACAACATGTCTGAACGCATTCTACGATGAACACATTATACAATGGACACCTACACATGCAGAACAACATGTCTGAACGCATTCTGCAATGAAACACATTCTACAACAAAGGCTTGCACACACTGAACAAGGCATTCTACATCGGGCACCTACACATGTGACACAAGATGTCATGAACACATTCTAGAGCAGACACCTACACATGCAGAACAGCACGTCTAGAAGTAGTCTATAAGTCCTTCGGATGAGACTTTAAACCGAGGCCCCGTGTGCAAACGCACGCAGAACATCTTGCGCACACGTTAAATCCTGTTCCACTTTTCGAAAGAGTAGGCCATTGTGTGCCGGTGGGAACAGATGACAATATTTACAAAACTGCATACACACGGGGACCGGATGAAAAAAAGCACATGATTGCTTATTCTGTTATCCTCGATATAAAACAAAAGAATAGAATATAATGGATACCCACATACATTGTATAATGGACACCTACAGATGCTGAATAACATGTTCAAATACATTATTTAATGTATTACTACAGATGCTGAATAACATGTCGAAATGCATTATATGATGTACACCTACACACACTGAATAACACGTCTAAATACATTACATAACATACACCTACACACTGAATAACGCGTCAAAATACATTATTATTATATCGTATACCTACACACACTGAATAACACGTCTAAATACATTATATAACGTACACCTACATACACTGAATAACACGTGTAAATACATTATATAATGTACACCTACACACACTGAATAACACGTGTAAATACATTATATAATGCACACTGAAGAACACGTCTAAATACATTATATAACGTACACCTACACACACTGAATTACATGTCTAGACTCCTGCCCTTATTCTGCTGTAAGTCTGGCCTCCATCAATACATTCCAACTTTAGGGCAGCTCACTAAGAATTTCATGAGAGGAAATTTAAAATTTGCTTGAAAAAAAGCAAGAGAATGGGCTGGGTGGGGAGAAACTAAGTAAAAGAAAAGGAAGAAAAATAGGTGATAGAAAAGAGGAAATTTCTAGCAGTGAATTTGCAGGAAGCAGGGATACCATTTATTCTGCAAGAGCCCCCAGGACAAACACAGACTGAAAGTGCAAAGTTCTGCCTGTTTTGGGGTGTGCTGGTCTTGTGTGCAGTCCATGCTATGGTTGATGTCAGTGTGGACATTTGTTCTATTAACATGGACTGTTTTATATCTTATATCTTTGTTTTTTTAATCGAGGATAATGGAATAAGCTTTCTTGTGCTTTTTTTTTTTACATCCAGTTCCCGTGTGTATGTAGTTTTGTAGATTGTGTCATCTGTTCCCACCGGCACACAATAGCCTAGTCTTACGAAAAGCAAATAATGTGTGCCAAGATGTTCTGGGTGGGTTTGCACACACGACCTCGGATCTGAAGGACTTGTGGGGAGAGTGGAGTCAGCATTGATGGACGTACGTTTTTCCAGGGGAAAAATCCCCTCGAACGGGAATCGGTCGTAATTGCCAAACCTTATGTACCACTTGCTATGTTCATGTCCCTAGTACTCAGAAATTACAATATTAATAAACCTGATATTCTGCCAAATGACTACATACATAAATACATACATATATATATATATATATATATATATATATATATATATATATATATATATATATATATATATATATATTGTGGATTGCTTTTCAGGCAAGCTCAAAGTAGTAAGCATGAAATTTCACTTCAAAACTGTCAAAAATCCTTTAAAAAAATTATTTTCATCACTGTCAGGTTCATCTAAAACCTCATTTGCTACTTCTTTAGCTGTGTAAAGCCATTGAGGCATTCAAAGACAAGAGTTAGTCATTTTGAAGAAGTACAGTCCAAGCACTCCTGCAAAATAACACAGAATATGAGCTAAAAAAAAAACCATCGTTTTTGCCACGTCTCTGCAACTAGATGTTGCGATTAATTTTGAAGTTGTTTCCCTTTAGCTGTAGTCAGGGAAGCCAGCTTGTTTACACCTACGGCATGTAGAGTGCACATTTCACCATCGAAAATTTCAATCTAGGAATTGATTTTGTCCCATCACAGAAACAGTTGATGAATGCCTAAAAACCTTTACCAATGTCTGTCTGAAATACCGTGTATTTTGTGTATCATCTTTTTTTTTACATCTATTACACAGGCCTGCTGTCAAGCTGTCAAAATGTGTGTGTAAGGGACTCTCCAATGAAAAAATAAAATGGTTGTTTTTCTACAAGATATTGTAAGAATTTTACTGCAAAAATGTGCAGATGAGAGTATCTGGATCAATCGAAAATAGACAATTAGTCTACTTAAAGTTTTTTAAAAAGAAAGTATGTGTTATTATATATATATATATATATATATATATATATATATATATATATATATATATATATATATATATATATATATATATATATGTGTGTGTGTGTGTGTGTGTGTGTGTGTGTGTGTGTGTGTGTGTGTGTGTGTGTGTGTGTGTCTTAGTGTTCGTACATTCCAAGTGCCAATGGTGATGTAGTTTCTGGCACGGATCTTGCTGTGTTGTACCAGTAGAAAACTTTTTAACTCTGTTCTGATGTGCAACAGAAGGCACGGTCCTTGGTACCCTGGGCGACGACCGATCCCGTAGGAAGATTTTGTTTGTTGTCCTCAGAGATATGTCTTGGGCAAATAGAACCTGGCGGAGCCCATCCCTCTCCAAGTCAGAATTTTAGGTTGGGTTTACTCCCCACATGTGGCAGGTAGTACTGGGTTACATGGTTACTAGTAGCAGAGGAAGCCTGTGACCTGACTAAACCTCGATATAAAAGAATAAATAAATAAATCTAAAAGGATAAATAAATAAACATAACTAAATAAATGGGTAGATAAATTAATAGTCACCAATATACACCCTCCAGCCTCCGTCACTCACTCGTAACACCACACACACACACACACACACACACACACACACACACACACACACACACACACCACACACACCACACCACACACACACCACCACACCACACCAACACCACACCACAACAACACACACAACACAACACAACACAACACAACACAACACACACACACAACACAAACACACACACAACAACACACAACACACAACACAACACAACAACACAACAACACACACACACACACACACAACAACACAACAACAAACAACACACACAAACAACAACAACACAACAACAACAAAACAACAAAAACAACACAACAACAACAAAAAACACATACACACACTAACACACAATGCTCCTGCCAAAACCCCATTTCCCAGAAAGCTGGGCTGCTGGTATAGGCCTGTTTTATTGATTATTTGAACCGTTCACAGCCAGAATTGATAGGCTGTGTATATGAAACCATCATCCAAGTGTATGCTCCAACATCTGATTACGATGATGATCAGATAGAAGAATTCTATGAAGAACTTGAAAACATCATCTCCAAAACGCCCCAAAAAGACATCCTTATTGTGGAAGGCGACTGGAATGCTAAGGTGGGACCTGATGCCTATGACACCTGGGCAGGAACCACAGGACGATTTGGACTGGGAGAAACAAATGACAGAGGACAGCGGCTGCTGGAATTCGCAAAGAAGCACAAACTGACTTTGGCTAACACACTCCACCCTCACAAGCCATCCAGAACATCAACCTGGCACTCACCAAATGGTCTGATTCATAATCAAATTGATTACATTCTGTCACCCCAAAGATTCAAATCCAGCATAAACAAGGCAAACACAAGAACATTCCCAGGAGCTGACATTGGCAGTGACCACGACCTTGTACTTACCACCATCAGGCTGAAACTGAAAGCAAAACAACAGCCAAAAAGCCCACGCATAAGATTCGACCTGGAAAAACTCAAAGACCCAACAGTGGTTGAGATCTTCCAAGCCAACATAGGAGGAAAGTTCGCCGCACTCACAGCCATCGACAACGATGTGGACACTCTGGCCAACAACATCAAAGAAGTGCTAACGACAGCAGCAGAAGAAACATTAGGAAGAAGCAGAACAAAGAAACAACCCTGGATGACAAATGAGGTTCTTGACCTCTGCGACAAAAGAAGAGAACTTAAGAAACAAAAGTTCACAAGTCAAGAAGCTTACAAGAAGTACATGGATAGCCACATAGAGGTGAGGAAAAAGATGAGAGAAGCCAAAGAAGCGTGGATAGAAGAACAATGCAACAACATCGAAGCTGGAATGACCAAGGGAAACAGCAAAACAGCTTACGACACTTTGAAAGCACTAATGAAAACCACACAGCCTAAAGCCTCTGTTATTGAAGACAAAGAAGGAAATCTTTTAACGGAAAACAATGCCATCCTCCGACGCTGGACAGAATACTGTGAGGGATTGTACAACTACCCACTACGCCCAGATACCAATATAGTTTCTGACAAACCCCCTGAACACCAAGATAAAGACCCACCAATACTAAGGTGTGAAGTAGATGCAGCTATTAAACAATTGAAGAAGGGGAAGTCCCCTGGAATCGATAACATCCCAGCTGAACTCATAAAAAATGGAAGGAATGAAACAGCAAGGCGATTCACAGAACTTTGTCAGAAGATCCACGACACCAAAGAATGGCCAAAAGAATTGACACAGTCTCTTGTAATACCCCTGCCAAAGAAAGGAAACCTCAAGCAATGTCAGAACTACAGAACCATCAGTCTCATAAGTCATCCTAGCAAGATCATGCTGCAGGTAGTCCTCAACAGACTGAAAAACCAAGCGGAAAAACTCCTGGCAGAAGAACAAGCGGGCTTTAGACCAAAACGCAGCACAATGGAACAAATTTTCAATCTGAGAATTCTGATAGAGAAGCATCTCCAACACCAAAAAGACTTGTACCATAATTTCATAGACTTCAAAAAGGCCTTTGACAGGGTATGGCATGACGGCCTCTGGCAAGTACTCAGGCATTTCAACATTGACAGCTGCCTAAATGAAGTCATCAAGGCTCTGTACGAGAACGCAAAAAGTGCAGCTTTCATGAACAATCACGTGGGCGAGTTCTTCAAGACCACGGTTGGGGTTCGCCAGGGCTGCCTTCTCTCACCTGTCCTCTTCAACCTCTTCCTCGAAAACATCATGACAGAGACACTGCAAAACCACCACACTTCCATCTCCATTGGTGGAAGACCCCTTTGCAACCTCAGATTTGCAGATGACATTGACCTCATGCGCAGCAGCAAACAAGAACTGCAAATCCTCACAGACAATTTAACAGATCGAGCGAGCGCATACGGCATGGAGGTCAGTACAGAGAAATCAAAGATCATGGTCAACAGCGCGAGTAATGACATCACGGAAATAAAGATGAATGGAGAAACACTAGAAGAGGTGAGCCAATTCAAATACTTAGGCTCCATCCTAACAAAAGATGGCATATCAAACAATGAAGTGAAAGCTCGCATTGCAACAGCAACATCTGCTCTAGTCAGACTCGAGAAGATCATCAGAAGCAACAACATCAGCTTCTGCACCAAATACCACCTTTACAAATCCCTCGTGATATCTTTCCTCCTATATGGCTGTGAATCATGGACTCTGACAGCAGAGTTAGAGAGGAGAATCCAAGCATTCGAGAACAAGTGCCACAGAAGACTCCTCAAAATAGCATACAAAGAACACAAGACCAATAACTATGTGAAAGAAGAAATCAAAAAGCGTGTGGGCCCCCAAGAGCCTTTGCTCTCCACCATAAAGAGGAGAAAGCTAATGTGGTTTGGCCACACCACAAGACACAACACCCTAGCAAGAACCATCCTGCAAGGAACAGTCGAAGGCAAGAGAAGAAGAGGCCGCCAAAAGAAATCATGGGTTGACAACATCAAAGACTGGACCGCCCAACCCCTACAACACCTCCTACTAGCCACACAGGATCGTGAAGCATGGAGAAAGATCTCTGTTGCGTCTTCTCTCATGTCCCCCCTACGTCCTTTGGGACATGGGACTGAGTGAGTGAGTGAGTGAGTATATGAAAAGCAAACAAGTCCTGCTCGCTTTTCTTCACTGAACTGCTTTCAGTACCCACGTATGTCATTTAAAAAAAATATTTTGATAAAGAAAAGAGCAAAACCTTCTTGGTTTTGTTTTGGTTTGTTTTGTCTTACCTTTGATTAGTGGGACTCATCTCTTTTCTTTTCTTTTTCTTTTTTTTTGTGTGCTGCCTCTCCTCTGTGACGTCCCAGTCCTGTTGCTCCCACCCTGCTCTTTTCAATCTCCCGGCTACAGCCATACCCAGATTCGTTGTGTCTCACCCTCGGGTCGGGAGTCCACAGGGAGTCCATCAATACTAGGCCACCGCAGGGCCACCAGCCAGAGGGGCCCTGCACTTCTGCTGGGTCACTTTGGTGGTGTTCAGTGGTGCCTGTTCTGAGCTAACATACGCAGGACACCACCTACTAAGCCCCCTACTAACGACAGTATTAACTCAGTCGCGAAGCCAGACTGAGTGAGTCACCCACTCGAGGTGGCGACCACCACAACGTCCCTCCAACGACCGCCTCCCGCGAACCTCCACCCCCAAAGGCTTTGACACAAATTCACCACAGGCACAGAAGTGTATGGGGAAACCGAATCTGAGGTCACCATGAGACCAGAGCAACAGGGGCCACCAAATCAGAGGCAATTTTTATTATTGCATGATGATCAATGATGATGGGGATGATGTAATGCTGCTGCTGTGGAAGTGCATCCCCTTTGAAACTACTTGACAGTGTTGTTCTCTACGCTTGCTGTCATAATATATCCCGGCGTCAACCAGGCCCAGAGATACAGACACCTGCAGTGTTTGTCAGGTAATTTGAGCAACACTCAAATTCGCATCGGTAAAGTGGATGAAGCTTGCTGTGTGGTCCCAGTCTCCCCACTGAGCCCACAGCACACTCACTCTGGGTAGAAGCCGGCCGGAGCTGAAAAATCCCTATGACTCATGGGATTGGAACCCGCGAAATTCCAGTCCGGAATCCCAGGCGCTAACCACTGCGCCATGGTGGCTGGTGTCAGTTCTGTTGTGTTTGTTGGGCAATTGTTTTTGCATAGATAATGTGCATAACTGTATTCGCATAACGATATGTGTATGACATAAAAACTTAGTGAATTACTCCCCTACCCCAGTGCCAGAACTCCTCCTCCCCCTCCCCCCCCCCTTTTTCTTGTTTTCTTCCAATTGTTTGATATCCCATTTTGTGAAGAGACTAAAATAAATGGAACACACACACACACACCACACACACACACACACACACACACACACACACACACACACACACACACCACCACCACCACCACCACCACCACCACCACAACAACACACCACACCACACCGCATCACACCACACCACACCACACCACACCACACCACAACACAACACAACACAACACAACACAACACAGCAGCACAACACAGAAGCACAACACAACACAACACAACACAGCAGCACAACACAGCAGCACAACACAACATCGCACACCACCACACACACACACACACACACACAACACACACACACACACACACACACACACACACACACAACATCACACACCACAACATCACACACACACACACACACACACACACACACACACACACACACAACATCACACACACAACATCACACACACACACACACACACACACACACACACACACACACACACACACACACACACACACCCATTACTACCACCACCACCAACATCAACAACACTTGACACCGTCACACACACACACACACACACACACACACACACACACACACACACACCACACCACACCACACCCACACCACACCACCACCACCACCACCATTACCACTACCACCCACACACAACACAACACACACACAACAACAACAACACCACACAACACACCCCCCTCCCCCCCCCCCTAACCCCTCCTCATCCCCTGCCCCCCCCCCCCCCCCCCCCCCCCCCCTCCCTCCACACACAAACACACACACTCTCCTGCGAAAACGCCATTTCCCAGAAAGCTGGGCTGCTGGTATAGGCCTGTTTTTATTGATTATTGGAACCGTTCACAGCCAGAATTCGATAGGCTGTGTATGTGAAAAGCAAACAAGTCCTGCTCGCTTTTCTTCACTGAACTGCTTTCAATACCCACGTAAGTCATTAAAAAAATATTTTGATAGAGAAAAGAGCAAAACCTTTTCGGTTTTGTTTTGGTTTGTTTTGTCTTACCTTTGTTTAATGGGATTCAGTTTTGTTGTGTTTGTTGCGCTATTGTTTTTTGCATAGATAATGTGCATAAATGTATTGGCATAACGATAATGTGTATGACATAAAGGCCAGTGTAAAATCACTTTTTATGACTTTTTATATGTATGATATAAAGGTATGTGTGTAAAGGTATGTGTGTCTTCAATTTTAACGTCTATCCACTAAAAACTGATGTTAGACAGGTAATGGGTAGGGTGAAAAATGAGAAAAAATAATCAATGTCAGTGTGTTTGGACAATTGATTGGAGGAAAAAGGATCAAACTGATCTAACCATCACAAACTCGTGGAATTATACATACCAAAAAGGAAAGCAAAGGAAAACAGATAAACTTGGTTAAAATAAATGCCAGAAAGCCCACACGCGCACACGCGCGCGCATGTGTGTGTGTGGTGTGTGTGTGTGTGTGTGTGTGTGTGTGTGTGTGTGTGTGTGTGTGTGTTGTGTTGTGTTGTGTTGTGTTGTGTTGTGTTGTGTTGTGTTGTGTGTGTGTGTGTGTGTGTGTGTGTGTGTGTGTGTGTGTGTGTGTGTTGTGTGTGTGGTGTGTGTGTGTGTATGTGTGTGTGTGTGTGGAGTGTGTATGTGTGTGTATGTATGTATGTGTGTGTGTGTGTGTGTGTGTGTGTGTGTGTGTGTGTGTGTGTGTGTGTGTGTGTGGGGTTATGTCAGGCAAAACATTAATCATCATGAATAAAATGAAAAGAAAACTGGAAATTGGAAAAATGCTGGTCAAACCGAAAGTAGCCGGGCAATTGGACTTTAAAGCAGACATTCACAAATTCTGAGTACTAATAAGAAGTCACTGAAAACATTTTCAAATGAACAATCTGGAATATCCGGCAAAAAGATTTTTAAAATTTTACATTAAAAAATCAAATGAAAACTTGAACTATTTTCACCACAACAGCACCTAACACCTTTTACAAATTTTGTTTTAAATGCATTTTGTTTAAAATGCATTTAGCTTTAATCTGTAAAATAAGCGAGACTATTTGTCTGATCTTTGCCATGCTATAATGGGGAAAAGTTGAAACCATATATTTCAAGTTATAGTTCATTGCAACATGTTCTTGAGAAATGTTGCCAAATTCTCTAATTGATGACTTCATTCGATTTCGGGATTCTTTTTTCAATAGATGTTAAGCTTCGGATATCGATAGTGGATAAACTAATTCTCTCGATCCTTTCTCATGTTTTGCATCCCTTTTGGCTGCTCGATCAGCCCACTCATTACAAGAAAAGCCAAGATGAAAGGGAACCCAACAGAAACTCATATATGTCCCTCTTAAAGTCAGACAATGTATTAAACGATGTATTTCAGTCACAATATTAGAATGCGTTTTTAGTGAAACAGATCTAAGTGAATGTAATGGTGATTTTGAATCAACACAGATTAAAACTTGGAAGACAGGAAACGGTAATTCATCGATATAGTTCAGAGCCGTAAGAACTGCGATAAGTTCGGCGGTATAAACAGATCATCGATTTTTTCCAAGGTAGTGTGATTTTGCAATTTTCAGTTCTGGAATGACAAAGGCTGCACCTGCTTGTTGATTGCTAAGAAGTGATCCATCTGTACATATTTTTAGATAATTTGGGTATGTGTTTTCAATATGCGATCTGACAGAACTGATTGCAATGTGTGGATTATCGTCTTTCTTGTATGGTGTATATTCAATGTCAAAGTGTGCTTTGTTTTGCTCCCACTTTGGTCAAGGTGTTTTTTTTTTCTCTACATCAACATTCCCAGGGATGACTCCTGCTTTGTCCAGTAAATCTGTCTAATTGTGGTCAAGGAAAAAATGTTCTTTGCTCTTTTGGGAAAATCAACATCAGATTTAATTCTAACCTCCTCTCCGACAAAATTGCTGCATGATGAACTTCTAACAATGTATTTCGTGCAAGCAAGTCATCGACATGCATCTAAAGGACATGCATCTAAAGGAAGAACATCCGCTTCCCTATATATACCAAAAGATGGTGCATGGAAGGGAACACCAACTTCGCATTTTTTTCTGAAGAGATTTAGGAGCACTGAAAAACACTTCTTGACCGTAGGTTAATTTTGAACGAGCAAGCAATGTAGCAAAGTGTTTCAGTGTCACAGGGTCTTGCCCCCACTTTTGCTTATCAATGATTTTCAATAGGTTAATACTTTTTCTGGCTTTATTAATTCTACATTCAATGTGTGAATTCCAGGTAGATTTGGAAGTAATGATAAGGCCAAGGAATTTTACAGATTGCTCATATTGAATGACGTCATTTTCTAGTTTAAAGTATAAGATCATTGGAATTACTACCATTATTAAAAAGTACAATATGTGTTTTTTCTGGGGACGAAGTTGATCCATTTTCCTGAATGTAGTGGTTTGCCTGTCAAGTTCTTTTTTTATATACTTTTTAAAAATATAATTTAAAGCCCTCTTAGAGGTTGTTCGCTTCATTGTTACATCCATCCACATACATATGTATGTTATCTTCATATTGGGCAATGACTACTTTGTTAGAAACGTGTTTGGGCAGATCGTAACCATAGTCTGGTGGTTAGAGCGGTGAGCTGGCGATCTGACGGCCTAAGGTTTGAGCCTCAGTTGAAGCCACCACAGGCATCTGGACTGTTGAAGGGGATTGTTTGCCCTGAGTTAGCCGTGGTGCCAATTCCATTCCCCCGAAAATTAGACTAAAAACTGAGGTCATGTGTGTGAACACACGCAGAACATCTTGAACACACGTGAAAACCTGTTCCGGGTAGTACCTGTGGAAAAAGATGATAAAATTAACAAAACTGCATGCACACGACGACTGGATGTACACAAGCTGATGAGTGCTTCTCCCTTATCCTCAAAATAAATTTAAGACAACCAATGGTGATAGTTGATAATGACAATAATAATTGATAATGACAATAAATTCAATGATGACGTTAATAGCCATAATGATGATGATAACAATGATACTGATAATAATTATAACGATGATATACAACCACCCATCCCCATACACATAGTGGTCTTTTCTGTTGTTTGTTTTGGTTGTGTGTGTGTTTTGTTTCTTTCTAGAACAGTATGATCTGTATCATATTTAGTTTCTTTTGTTCCAACAAAAAATGTTAAGTGGTATTTAGTAGTGCTTGTTCTTAGCTAGCATATAAAGAACATACCCTTAATTTTGTCTCTCTTTTTTTTTTTAGTCTTATATAACTGCATATCGAAATCCACCTTCTAAAATTACTTTTTGATATGAATGGTGTTTACATATTGCAGGTACAAAAATGGCCGAAGCAAGTGGTTCTGATGAAATGACTTCTCAAGGTAAGAGGAAGTTTAGTAAAGGTTGAATTGAATAAGGTAAGACTATATCTACTGTCTCTTTTACTTTCTTTCTATCTCTTTCTTTGTCTTTGTGCTCCTGTTTGTTTGAAGTGATCAGTAGAAAGGATTGAAAGCTTCCTCTGCCAATTTAATCAATGCTGAAGGTAGCATATGTTCTATGTAAGGCATAAACCAGTGTGATAGGCACCACAACATGAGTGAAAATTGCCACAAAATGAAACAAAACTAAAAAAGAAAAACACCCAGGCACAGCTTTGCAGGTCACCTCCAGGAGGACAGTCATGCTCCACCGTATCTCTCTCTCTCTCTCTCTCTCTCTCTCTCTCTCTCTCTCTCTCTCTCTCTCTCTCTCCTCTCTCTCTCTCTCTCTCTCTCTAGCTGTCCCTTAGTCTGGTGACCGTGGGAGGTGGAGGGGGGGGGGGGGGGGGGGTGCAGGATTTAAGAACAGACGACCTGTCAATTGTGCCTGTTAATGGTTTTGAAGACCCTGGGCTAAAGGCAATGTCCCCACACTTGTTTAGAAGAGAGCGGGGCGGGCAAAACAGATGAGAGAGAAGCATAGCTACCACTACACCCCCTTATGTGTTGACAACTTTCAATGTTCGCTATCCCATGGTCTTTTTTCACGTTGATGCATGAGGACCAAAACTATCACCATGAATCCACCTTTAACACGCTTAAAAGTTAGTGATGCCTCTAGCATGGTCCTATCTTTAAACTGTCCCATTCTAAAAAAAACAGCACTGTCTATAACCCTTGTAATTTAGCTTTTATGGCAGAGCTTAGAAGACTTTGTCACTGGTATAAATGATCTTTGAGATATATTTATCTTGATTGGCACATTGTTGTTATCATCATTAATATTCTTTTTTTCGATAACGGAATAAACTTCGATTTGTAGTCTCATCCGAAAAACACAGAGAGAGAGAGACAGAGACAGAGACAGAGACAGAGAGACAGAGACAGACAGACAGACAGACAGACAGACAGAAAAGACAGACAGACAGACAGAGAAGGGATGGTGATGGACAAACAGATAGACTAAAATGAAATCATTCTGTTTGTTAGACAAGGGCCCTGAGGGCGTCAGTTTGCGAATCGTGATGTTGGGCTTAGAAGATGCAGACAAGATCATCTTGGCAAACATGCTGCTTGGGAAAAAGACAGCCACCGCCTCTTCCCAAATTCCCGAGGAAACGGCCGGTTTCAAACTTGGCTCTGGTATTAAGCCAGAAACAAAACATTGCCAATGGGACACAGTTCACCGATTTGGTAAAAGAATAGAGGTATGTATCGAAGAAAAGAAATAAAGAGGATATAATATATATATATATATATATATATATATATATATATATATATATATATATATATATATATATATATATATATATATATATATATATATAGGCAAGGCAAGGCAAGGCAAGGCAAGGCAAAGTCTTTTATTCGAGGATAATAGATAAGCACTCGTGTGCTTTTTTACATCCAGTCCCCGCCCTTTTCAGGGATACATCAAGTTGAAAATATACTAAACAATAAGAGAGAGAGAGAGAGAGAGAGAGAGAGAGAGAGAGAGAGAGAGAGAGAGAGAGAGAGAGAGAGAGAGAGAGAGAGAGAGAGAGAGAGAGAGAGAGAGAGAGAGAGAGAGAGAGAGAAAGAGAGAGAGAGAGAGAGAGAGAGAGAGAGAGAACTCTGAGGTTCACCAATGAAGAGATAACTTACGTATGGGGCAGCTTTTCCCCATTCTGATTTTGGGGATACCCTTGGGAATGAAATCTAACCAGGACAGTCGGGAGTACCCTCATGCTCTTTCTTATTTTACACTGTAATGGGTTCTTTTGACATGCACATGTCGGGATGCACTTCCCACTGGTTTAGAGACTCCTCAGAAAGACTTGACATTCATTTTGATTTTCCTGGCAAATTGGGAAGAAAGGGTAAGGCGGGAAATCGACCCAAGAACCTCACAGTTTACTTGTTAGTCAGGTGAACGTCTAAGCCATCATGTCACTCTATTTCTGAATAGAAGTATGAATGATTTGTTATGCTTAGGTAGTTACAACCCATACACAATGAGATAATTGGGACAGGAGAAAAATGTGAGAACAATACGCTGTACAGACGTTTTTGTAACATTGATTCCTTATCGTAGCAGAATAATTCAATTTGATCCAGGATTAATGTCTAAATAACAGCTGAAAAATCGAATCCAACACAGTTTAACATTCTTGTTTGCTTAGGTGTAGTCCAGTGAGTGTGTGTGGTGTGTGTGTGTGTGTGTGTGTGTGTGTGTGTGTGTGTGTGTGTGTGTGTGTGTGTGTGTGTGTGTGTGTGTGTGTGTGTGTGTGTGTGTTTTGACTTTTGAGTGGGTTTTTATTTTGGTTGTTTTTGTTATTGTTGTTGCCTGTATTATCTAAAGGCATATTTTATTTTTAAGGCTGTTGAAATCATGTTTGTTAATTAATGTTGGTGAATTTTTTTTTTCTTGTTTGCTTTTTTCCTTTTTTTTTTGCTTGTTTGTTTGTTAGGATTTTTTGGTTTTCTGTTGTTGTTTTTTCTTTAGATAGATGGCTTGATGAAAAAAAGCAAAATCAATGCTTATTCAATGTACCATTTGGAAAAAAAAATTGATTTGATTTGATTTGAGTCTCAAGATACAACTGTAAATCTGTTTGGTTCTCAGCTTATTGACCTATGTAGTATGTTCCAGTGTTCTATTGTAAACAGGTTTTGTGAAAAAGGGTTTGATGATGGTTTGACATATATTTGTCAGACAGGGGGAAGTGTTATTGACTACTTTGTTGTATCTAATGATTTACTTGAACACGATTTTATTTCCTCCTTCGAAATAATAAGTACAGTTGAGTCTACTCACTCACCTGTTTCAGTGATACTAGGAAATTTAAACACTGTGTCTACAAAAGATAGCAGTAATGGAGCTGAAAAGGGAATGTGGAAGGAAAAGACGTGCTGGGACAAAGAAAAAGAGGGAGAGATTTTACCTATCTTATCCTCTTCTGAATTAGTCACCGACTTTGACCTTGCTTTGAATGAAATAGACACAAACACCGAGACAACCCTATCAAGATCTGTAGACTGTCTCTTAAATGCTGCTTCTTGCACGAAAAAAAGATTTATAGTAGATATGGATCAGGAAAACAAGAGAGCACCTTGGTTAGATAAAGAATGTAAAGAAACTAAACGGGTTACTCATAAACTTCTCAATGTCTTCAGAAACAGACATCAAAAATATTAATATGATAAATGTAGGCCTATGCATCTGGAGAGAAAAACAGAGATAATGAGATAGAAAACTTCAATCAATAGAAAACAGAAAACGAAAACAAAAACAAAACAGAATCTGAGTGAGAATATCGTTAGATCAATGGCTTGAACATTTCAAAATACTTTTAGAACAGAGGAAGCCCACGAGCAAGACAGTGATATTTCCGTTAATATAAACCACCAATCCGTAAATGTACTAAACATTCCTATAGCTGAGGCTAAAGTTAGAACCGCCATTGCAACGCTAAAGAATGGGAAAGCATGTGATTGTGATGGGGTTGTTGCCGAAATGCTTCAGACTGCGGAATTAAAATCAGTAACTGTCTTGACTTTCTTGACTCGTTTGTTTAATAAAATTTTCAGTAATGGCGAATTTCCAAGTCAGTGGTCATATTCTATGATTATTCCTATATTCAAGAAGGGAGATGCAGATCAGTCTGACAATTACAGGGGCATTTCTTTATTAAGTATAGTCAGTAAAGTATATACAAGTGTTCTAAGGAAAAGACATGTCTTGGATGGAAGAAAACGAAAAAGTTGTGGAAGAGCAAGCAGGCTTTAGAAAGTCGTATTTAGCCATTGATCATATTTTTACCTCGTCTTCTATTGTCAAAAGATCCCTGAACAAAAAAGGGGAAAAATTATATGTAGCGTTCATAGACCTGAAAAAGGCTTTCGATTCTGTACATCGTCCTTCTTTATTTACAACCGTAGTTAGGGCAGGTTTGTCAGGACCATTTTTGGAAGCCATAAAGGCCATGTATTCTTCTGTTTTGTCCTGTGTTTATGTGAATGAAGCATTGTCTGATGTCTTTAAATATCTGCTTCGTGATAGACAAGGGTGTATTTTGAGCCCTGCCCTCTTGTCCTTGTTCATAAACGAAATAGCTATAACTATGGAAAATGTGGGAAAACATGGAATTCAACTACAACCTAGTTGTATGGAATTATTTCTCCTGTTATTTGCAGATGACCTGGCTCTTTTGTCAAAGACATCCGTAGGGCTGCAAAGCCAGTTGAACAATCTGAGTAAATTATGCAAAGAAAAAGACCTGGATATTAATATAGATAAATAAAAAATTATGGTGTTTAGAAAGGGTGGTCACTTAGGTAGAAATGAAAAATGGCATTTAAATGGAGCAATCCTGGAAGTGGTTAATAGTTACACCTACCTGGGATATACTTTTTCTACAAAACTGAGCGTAGTTCAAGGAGTCAAGAATTTAGTTACAAAAGGAAGGCAGTTTATGATTGTGCTCGAGTGCTTCGCAGTCTCAGTGATATTTCTAAACAGACTTAGAGATCTTTGATGCCCATGTTCAGATAGTCTTGCTATATGAGAGAGAGAGAGAGAGAGAGAGAGAGAGAGAGAGAGAGAGAGAGAGAGAGAGAGAGAGAGAGAGAGAGAGAGAGAGAGAGAGAGAGAGAGAGAGAGAGAGAGAGGAGAGAGAGAGAACACTGAACACTGAACTGATTTAATGTACATTGGCCATGGACCACAATACATTTCTTGGGCTTGGGATGGAACAAAGGGTTCATTCGTATCATAGGCAAGGCAAATGCACAAAAGGTATAGATTCATGCTGATCAAAAGAAGAAAAACACACATTATTCTAAATCATGATTATGAATCTAACATGAAACAAAACCAAATCACAGAAACATAATTTCTAGGGAAAATTGTGGAAATCATGCATATCAATTACGTAACGAATCATAAAAGTTTTCAAAATACATCCTGAATTAGCATTTTCTTTCTTTTATTGATAGAATGAAAAACATATCTAGACAAACTGTGCCTGTACTCGTCATTTGTTCCACTGAACAGATCGTGCAATGGTACGTTGATACATTTACTTGAGAGAGAGAGAGAGAGAGAGAGAGAGAGAAGAGAGAGAGAGAGAGAGAGAGAGAGAGAGAGAGAGAGAGAGAGAGAGAGAGAGAGAGAGAGAGAGAGTCACAAGGAAATCTCTTATGAAATATAATGTTGTGAACGCTTCAGGTGACAGATGCCCCGTACATGTGTGAAATACACATGTCAGAAGATCTCACACGTGCTGAACTGGAGAAATGTGTGGCCGTGGCAGCACCAGGTCCTAACATCTTCCTCTTTGTCATCCGTGTTGATCATTGCTTAACTGAGGTAAGTTTACAAGAGAGAGAGAGACACTGACACTGACACTGAACTGTTTAATGATAAGGCCTATGGCCCATATAACTAAGGTGTACTTAAGCATAAAATTATAAAATACATTGCAAATGAATCAAAATATATACATGAACTTCATATGATTTCTTTAAACTTGCTAGGCTAATAGCATGCTGGGCTTATGAAAGCATTCATAATGACGTTGGCAAGACAACTGATGGCTAGCCTATTTTCAGATACCAGTAACACACTTAGTTTAAACAATGATGGACAATTGTTGTTTTTTTCTTTTGCCAGAAACTGTTCTCTAATGTCAGCCTATGCTGGGTACACTAATGCAAAGTGGATTTCTGTTTCTGTCCCACATTGACAAATCGGACACATAAGGTTTGCTTCTGATAAATTATTCCTGAAACGAAGTTTATGTACTCGTAGTTGAGAGACACCCAGGTGTAATTGTATCAGGGCATTTCATGCTTTTATATAATTAATATTTTGTAGAAAAAGTGGCACAGAAAAGTTAGATTTAATTGTCGAGTACATGGTATATCTTTCGTGACTGGATACTTCCCATCCATTCTTGAACATACACGTGTTTAACCGTTCCTTTAGCATTCTAATAAACATGTTCTCATCACCAACTCCCTGATTTTCCGAAGCATCACTAAAACCAGACTGGTACAGGAAAAAACATACTGATGAAACCCATGATCTCTTGTTCTTTTCATGCAAAAGAAGTGACATTTTATATGCTTTATAAGGTAGCCGCTCATCTCTCATCTGAACAATTCTTAACCAGAATTTAACCATCTTAGTGTATTATGTTAACAAAAAGTGGGTATCTACCTGATTCTCCATAAACAAGGTCATTAGGAGTTCTAATGCTAACATTTAGAAAGTGCTTGATAGCAAAAAGGTGTACACGTTCAACAATTGTAAGGTCATTATTTAATCTCCAGAGCTCAGCACCTTAGGACAACATACGCTGTATTTGTGTGTCGAATAATTTAAAAACATCTTATGGGATTTTTCACCAAGTGAATTAAGTAATCTCAAAATGCTAATGATACCTTTCCTTGCATGGTTTGCCATATCAGTCAGAGTGTGGGAAAATGACAATCCAGTGGATAGAATTATACCAAGATATTTGTATGCATTTACAGTCTTCATGGAATCAGTGCTATAGAACCATTTCTCATTCAATGCTTAATTACCGCCATTTCTGAACACAACCACATTCGATTTTGCCAAATAGACTTTTAAACCTAGCCTTTGTGCTGTCTCATGAAGAGCATTTAGTTGCATTTGTAAACCACACACAATCTGATAAAAGAATATCATCAGCAAACATTAATATCAATATTTCAATAAAGTCAGGAAATAATTGAATGCCATGTCTCCCACGTTGGGCAAGTTCTCTTGCTACTTCATCAATAAGCCATAAAAATAATACAGGGCTACGTATTTCTCCTTGTTTAACACCCAATGGACATGTAAAAGACTCTGTTAGCTCCCCCCTAGCTCTAACTTTAGCCTTCACAATGTTATATACACGAAACTATTGCTTTATACATTCTACTATTGCCCTTAAATCCTTTCTTTTCCCAAACACTCCACAGTTTAGTCCTATCTATAGAGTCGAAAGCTTTTCTAAAATCATTACAAGGTTGCATATAACTTTTTATGATAAACTAGTTGTTTTTGTATTGTTGAAAATATTGTAAATATATGGTCAATTGTACTGTACTTTTTATGAAGCCTGCTTGGTACACTCCAATCAATGTCTTGGCTTCAATGCACTCATTCAAACGGTTAAGTATATGGCTGTATAACTTGCTTAAAATATTTAAAAGAGATATTCCCCAGTAGTTATCGAGGTTGTTTGTATCACCCTTTTTATGTAATGGCTGTATTACAGATTCTGTCCAAGACAAAGGATAAGTTCCTGTAGAAAATAATTTATTGAACAATTTTGTTAGATACGGAACAAGAGATGAAGCACAGTTTTTAAAGAATTCCCTATAACACCATCTGGCCCATCAGATTTACCATTCTTCAATGCTCTTATAGCTGCATACACTTCACCTTCAGCAATGTCCTGCTCTAATTTTTCAGTGTTAGAAGTAATATTTCCATTAATTTAATCTTTTTTCAATATTTCTCGTCTCTGTCTGTTCTTGATCATTAAATAAGTCATGAAAATGTTCAAACCATTGTTCTTTGTCTATAGTGTGAAGTGTTGAATGCTTTGCACAAAGTACTTTTTAATTTTTGCCCAAAACTCTGTAGGGTTGTTAGTGTTTTCTTTCTGAACTGAACTATTTTTTTCTAAAAACTTTTCTGCTTTTTCTTGTTTCCATATAAATTTATCTAATTTGAACGTACCAAGGTTTGCTTCAGATATTTTGTTTTGTTCACCACAATTAAAAGAGAGTTTAACAGGCAGGAAGCTGTAATAATTACTTTGACATAATAAAATTGTCAATAACACTACATCCAGTAGGAGAAATGTAAGTAAAACCGGTAGAATCTACATCACCAAATAAACCATTCATTATACATAAATCAATTTCGGCACAAACATTCAAAAGATATTTACCAAAATCATTCAACGTATGGTCTCTAGATGCCCGAATGGTCTGTTCAGCTGAATACTCATGATGTGAAAAACTATCAATGATATCATCCAAAGCATCACCCTCACCAGAATTTTTATTGCCAGTTTGAGCTTTGAAATCACCAAATAGAATAAACAGAACATCACCCAATCTCTCAATTACATCAAGCATACAATGTTCTAACATAGCAACACCATTATATAAACCTTCTTCTTTATAATAATCAGATGAGCTTGGAGGCAAATAGGCACCTACTAAGACTACAGGCATTTCAGTTTCAAAAAGTTATCTAGAAAGTCGCAAAACAATCATATGATCATATTCTGAAGTTATAATTTCAACATGAGAAACCAATTCTTTTCTAACCAACATAATTAAACCACCAGACAGTCGTGCAGTGGTAGCACCTGATAAACTAACTGCAAGTGATAGAAACATATCATGGTCAGGAAACAATTGTTGTGCTTGTGGAAATTTTGCAACAAAAGTTTCAAATAAAAGACAAAAATCGAAGCTTGCTAAATACATCTGCACATCTGGATCATACAGGCTTGCTTCTTCTTCAATTTTGTACAAAACAAAACACAAATGGCTTTTGTGTGTACTAGAGTCACTGTCCCGTGTGATATGGACCAGGCCGTTATCCTATTTGTTGTTACTTTGTACACAGATGATTTTGTTGCTTTTGTTTGACATGCTTTCCCATAAAGTTAGTTGTCTTCTTTCGCCAGCTGTTGTTACCACAGACTTGCTTCTTAAACGTCTTTCTGTATCAGACAAACGTTTGTTACTGAGAGCACTATCAGAGCTACCTGGGACATTTAGTTGAACCGCACTACCTTTCTTGGAGCGAGTGGCAACATTCCTCTTCTGCTTCCTACTGCCACAGGACGGCCCTGGTTGGTTTGACACAGTGTCCCTAGGCATGGCATGGGCAGTAGAGTGTGAATCAGTGGTCTCAGGATCTGCACCCACCACACCAACAGCACCCTCCTCATTCTGCCCATCAGTTTGAAGTTCTGGTGAAGCAAGCAAATGGCTGACATCAGCCTGGACACTGTCACCATCAGCCGTGTCCCCACAGGACGATGTGAAGCTGACCCCAAGGAGGAGAGTACAGCTGTCTGGTTCCCCCTCAGTACCATCAGGCTGTCTGGGCACAGCTCCAAGGCGTGACTCACTGGATGCAGAGTTGACCCCTGGAAGCTGAGTAGAGCTGGCCCCTGGAAGCTGAGTAGAGCTGGCCCCTGGAAGCTGAGTAGAGCTGGCCCCTGGAAGCCGAGTAGAGCTGGCCCCTGAAGCCGAGTAGAGCTGGCCCCTGGAAGCCGAGTAGAGCTGGCCCCTGGAAGCTGAGTAGAGCTGCCTGCTTCCCCCTCAGCATCCCTGTGCTGCGTGGACAAGGCCCCCCGGTGAGGTGGGTCACTGGACACAGCAAGGCTGACCCTTGGAGGCGGAGTGAAGCTGTCGGGTTCCCCCTGAGGAGCACCGTGTTGCGTGGGAACAGTCCCTTGTGGTATGTGCGGTGTCTCTGGTGAGAGAACAGGAGGTGCACTGGTGCCAGAATTGTCTCCAGAATCACTGTCCCTGGTTGCTGCAGTCATTCCCCCCTTTGCTGCTGGCACTGTTGTGACAACCTGGGCAGCCATGTCCTGTGAAGACTGTGTGTTGTTCAGCTGATGGTCAGGTGCTGGGGTAGACTGTCCTAGTGTTGACCCAAAGTGATGACTGGAGTTCTTTGCCGGTGTTCCTTTCTCCTTGTTGTTCAGGACAGTGTCAGGTACAGAAGCCAGGTTCTCCAGATTGCATGGCTGGTTGGAATGAAGGAAACCATCACGGAGGTCCTGGTGGCCAGTATAGTACTGCCAGTTGTATGGGCTGTACCTGTAGTCCCATTCACCACCGTCACCACAGTAATTTTCATAGGAGCCAGGTAATTCAGTCCAAGCAGAAGAACCCTGATGGTTTTGGTGAGTGGATACACTGTGCGGTCACAGGAGGACGGACGGTAATCTTCCTGAGTGGTTCTTTCCTGCCAACGATCAATGTTGTCCTTTCCTCTCCTATTGCCAGAGACATCACGTCCAACAACTTCGGAAAAAGTTCCACGACTTAAGGGCCGATAGTGAAGGGGTCCTGCCACCACAAGCTGGTTGCCCTTGTAGTAGGCACGGATGCCTCTTTCTCTGTGTTCTTTCACAGTGTTCTGCTGCCTTGTGGTCAGATCTCCTGCAATCTGAATCCTCTTGTTAAGCAATCTTTCTCGCTCCTTTGTCAAGATGTCCATTTTGTCACTCCACCTGCAAAAATGCACAAGGACTGGGATTGGCCGTCTTTGGTGTCCTTTTCTTTTCCTCCCCAGACGATGTTCAGACATGATGTCCTCCTGGTTCCATCGTCTTCCTGGCACTGTGCTTCCTATGGCATCAAGCACGTTCATGGTGCAGGCATGGTCATCATCAGTCTCTGGAATGCTGAAAAACCGGAGATTGTTTCGTCGAGTATGAGCCTCAAGTTTGTCAGTTTTTTCTTCAAACTCGGTTGCACTTGTAGTTAGCTGTTCTCCTACATTGCTAATTGCAGACTGCGTCTTTGATTGTTCTTGTACCATGCCAGCAAAATCTTCCTCCAGCTTTATTGTTCTTGTATGCAGAGCTTGCATTTGTTCTTGGATAGCACAACATATCCTCCCCAGTTTGTTTAGAAGTCCATCACTAAAATATGACTGTAAGCGTTCATTTAGTTTCTGGTCAAACAGAGTTAGTAGCTTATCATACTGCTGGTTAAACATGGTCTGGGGCTGTGTTTGTGTTTCATGATCAGGACCAGGATTCTGTTCTATGTCCCCCACACACAACAGAAGTTGGCAAATAACAACAGTCAGTAGTACACACTGTATCTGAAGTTCCTTTGCTTTTTTTGAGTATACTTGCCTAGCAGTTGGCAGATTTGCACGTTTCCACATAAAGAAAATATAAATTGCGGAAAAACGACCGCAAGTATGACGAAAAGCGTGTACCTCTGCAGGAATTGTACCTTCAAGTAAGTATCTGCCTTCAAAATATTATACTTGAATGGTAAGTATTTGTCGAATAATTAACACAGAGAGAGAGAGAGAGAGAGAGAGAGAGAGAGAGAGAGAGAGAGAGAGAGAGAGAGAGAGAGAGAGAGAGAGAGAGAGAGAGGAGAGAGAGAGAGAGATAATGCACATGCAGACTAGTTTATTTATAATAGGCCATAGCCCCTCATGAATGGGTTGATGTGAACAAACAGTTTATAATATGACAGTCAATAATTTCATGTTCCTCCTCTCCAAACAAAGAAAGAAAAAGTCAGCAGATAATGACAAGAAACACAGACTCTCTATGATCAGGTCACAGATCAAACCCTGAAAACCACACACAAATATGATTACAATATAATTATTGTTTAACTTTCTCAAAATTATTTAGATTGCTTTCAGAACTCACTATTTTAAAAAAAATTCCTTAATATGTACCATCGTGATGGACATAAACTCCACCTTAATTCCAAACAATTTTCAACCATATATTCTTTCTGCACCAAAGCATAAACATGTAAACCTTCCAAATGGTTTAAACAGGATGTAACAGACTTGACTGACTTATGCCTGTGAATTCCTGGGAGAACAAAGGGCTGCAACTACACTCCTCCAAGGGACTGGGTTCTGGGAGATTCTCTTCAGCTCGGCCCACGTCATTCTGGCTGCCTTCCTTTCTGCTTCAATGCTTCTGCGCCATGTCTGTTTTGGTCGACCTACTTTCCCCTTCTCTTGTGGGTTCCAGTCAAGGGCCTGCTTGGTAACGTTTGAAGCAGGCTTGCAGAGCCTATAGCTGATCCATCCCCATTTCCTTTTCTTGATCTCCATCTTGATTGGAGAGTGTCTAGTTCTGTCCCACAGTTCTTGTTTGAGATGACTTTTGGCCACCTGATACCAAGGATGTTCCTAAGACATCTGTTGGTGAATGTCTGGAGTTTGTAGGTGTTGGTCTTTGTTACCCGCCAGATTTCTGAGCCATACAGTAGGACCGACTTGACACTGGTGTTGAATATCCAGATCTTGTTGTGGAGTGAGAGGGCTGTTAATCTCCAGATTGGCCGAAGGGTGTTAAAGGCATGGCGGACTTTATTTAATTCAGCACTTGATGCCTTCATCCGTCCCCCATCTTTACTGACGACACTGCCCAGGTAGGTAAATTTGTCGACTTCCTTGATTTTTCTTGGTGTATTTGCACTGGGTCTTGTTTCTTGTTGTTCACTCTCATGACCTCTGTCTTGCTGATGTTGATTTGGAGGCCTATCGTTTTGGCTTCTTCCACATGATATAGCTTCTCTTGTGGTGCCTGTGGGAGAGAAGGCTGATGTCGTCTGCGAAGTCCAGGTCTTCCAGCTGTCTTGTGAAGGTCCACCGTATGCCAGTTCTCCTGCCTGCTGTGGCCTGTTGCATTATCCAGTCAACCACCAACAAGAAGCTGGTTGGTGACAACAGACAACCCTGACAAACGCTGGTTCGAAGGGAGAAGGGTTCCGTCAATTTATCATCATGGATGACTTGACAGGTGGCATCTTCATAGAGCTGTTGGATGATGGTGACAAACTTTGGTGGGAAGCCATAGTGGTGCATCAGTCTCCAGATGAGATCAATGTCGGCGCTGTCAAATGCGTTCTGAAAGTCGACAAAGACTGAATACAAGGGGGTCTGCCACTCCAGGGACTGCTCCATTGTGATGCGCATTGTGGCAATCTGATCTGTGCATGATCTGTCTTGTCGGAAGCCTGCCTGTTTATCTCTGAGCAGCACAATTCCTCTCCAGTTGTTACAGGAAGACAGGTCCCCTTTCTTTGGCAGTTTCATGAGGTAGCCTTTCTTCCAGTCTTCTGGCACACTCTCTTGCTCCCAGATCTTGTGTAGGAGTGGATGCATCATGTCAGTTGAAATCTGGATGTCTGCCTTCAGTGCATCAGGGGGTATACCGTCTGGACCTGCTACTTTACCTGACTTGAGAGGCTTTATGGCTGTGGTGATCTCATTTTTGGAGGGGGGGGGGCGATGTTAATACCAAGGATTTCAGTAGGTGGTGGGATATCTGGCGGGACAGATGGTGCTGGTCTGTTGAGTGTTTCTTTGAATTGCTCTGCCCATCTTGCTCTCTGGTCCTCTTCACCTGGAATGGTATTGCCATTATTGTCTTTGATGGGGCAACTTGGTTTACTGTTGTTGTTTTTCTAGAGAGGGTCTTCATGATCTCATACAGTTTTTTCATGTGTCTTTGGCCTGCTGCAGTCTGCTTCCTGAGTCAGCTCCTCGATGAAGTTTCTCTTGTCTTTTCTTGCACTTCTTTTTACTCCACTGTTTTTGTCCCAGTAGCGTGCTTGCAATGTCTGCTTCTTTCTTGATCTTGTGTTTTGTTGATCTGGTCTTTCAGCTGTTTTCTCTCAGTGACCAGTGCCCATGTCTCTGTTGTCAGCCATTCCTTGTGTTTTCTTGTATTCATTTCCAGGACTGTTTGGTATGTTGTCTTCTATGTCTCATGCAGACTGTGCCTCTGCTCTTTGATCATTTCCTCTGGTATCTGGAAAAGCATGCTGAATTTGTTTCTTAATTCCAGCTTGAATTCCTCTGTTTTTGCTCTGTCTTTAAGGCTTTGCACGTTGTATTTGTGCAATGACCTTCCTGCCCTGTCGGTGAAGGCTTTGAGCTTGGTCTTGAGGACAGCTACTACAAGATGGTGGTCTGGCGCTGCGTCTGCTCCGCGCTTCACCCTGACATCGTGCAGGCTCCTTCTCCACTTTCGCCCGATGGTGATGTGGTTGATCTGGTTTTCAGTCCTGCCATCTGGGAAAGTCCATGTGGTCTTGTGGACTTTCTTGTGGGGAAAGATGGTGCCCCCAGTGACCAGGTCATTGAAGATGCAGAACTCTGCTAAGAGTTCACCCTTTTCATTCTGGTCTCCCGTTCCATGTCTGCCTATGATCAATTCTCTGTTGGTGTTGTCTGATCCCACTTTGGCGTTCAGGTCTCCCATTAGGAACTTCAAGTCCTTCTTTGGTGTTTTGTCCACTATGCCTTGGACTTGCTCGTAGAAGTTCTCTTTTTCTTTTAACTCAGCAGCATTTTTTGGAGCATAGCACTGGCGGATGGTAACTTTCCTGCCCTTTGAGTGGAATCAGGCAGTGAGGATCTGTGGTGACACCGGTTTCCAGAATAGTAGTACTCATGTTGCCTCAGGTTTCATCAGCAGCGCTACTCTGTGTATGTGTGTGTGTGTGTGTGTGTGGGGGGGGGGGGGGGGGGGGGGCTGGCCTTCCTCCTGTCTAGAGTAGATGATGGTATCTCCACATGCTAGTCTTGGCCATCAGGTTCCATTTCATTTAGTCTCACACATGCCAAGGATCTTCAGGTTGTACCTAAGCATTTCTCTACATACCTGTGCTGTTTTTTTTAGTAACATATAGGGTTCTGATGTTCCAGGTCCCTATCCTGGTTGTTGACTTGGTTGTCAGAAGAGTTGTTGGAGCACTGGCTTCCCGAAGGCTTTCACCAGCTCGTGTCATAGACTCTACTAGAGAGGACTCTTCCCCAACCATATCATTGTTTGGAGATATTGTTGTAGTTTCTGTAACATACTTTTATTTTTAAGTGAATGGGTTGCTAGCCCAAAGCACAACCCCCAACCTGGAGGACCAGGGTGCAACTTCAGTCTGGCTCCTACCCCACAGACCTGTTGAGCATGGTTGAACCTGCCAGAGGCCGAAGCCATTGCCCACATAGCTCTGGGAATCAAACAGAGCACGCAAGCCATCGCACCATTGGGGCAGAGAATGTAACAGACTTGTATATAATGGCTCACATCTAGTCTAGTAACATCCATCACTCTCAAAAACCAACAACAAAACAGAGAAACAAACAAAAACATCAACAAAAAAATCAAAACAAGACATCAAAAAGTACTAATTCATACTGCACTGGTAGCCACATCAGATGTAAATGTGTAGCAATCATGACAATCACCATAACACATTCCGTTTGAAATTACAACCCAAAGCAGTAGGCATGTTTCGTAAAACTATCGTAGCTATTCAAAGAAATATCGCAAACGTATCTACCAGAATTTGCTAGATGTCTGGTATATTGAGACTATGCAATATTGTTGCTATTACTTTCTAAAAACGGTGTGAAACATTTGAAGTCCTTGTGTTCAGATCATCACATAACAACACAAGCACATCACACTTGTCAACAAATACTGAGTCAAGTTAATATTATTAACGTAATGTAATGACATCCAAACAATCAAAGCACAAATTAAGCAGAAAACCTGGAGGACCACAATAGAATACAATGTATAGTATGTCTGTCACAGTACCAAATGTTTGTGTGCTTTTATTTGTTTTTCTCTGTATGAATGGGGGTAGCTTGGGTTGGTGTTGGGGTTTTTTGGGTTGGTTTGTTCTTCCATCATGATGTTATCCTTTATATGGATGGAGATTATATGTAATAAAGCACATAGCACTTATTCATATCCTCAAAATAAAAAAAAACTTATTTGAATTGATTTGATCTCTGTCGTATCAGCAAAGAAATGTTAACTGACTGTTTTTATCATCTTTTCATCACCTCTTCCAGGGAGAAGTTGATGCCTACAAGCGGATTAAACGACAATTTTCAGAGGATGTTGGCACATTTCTGATTGTTGTTTTCACTGGATTGGACCGCTTTGAGGGCAGATCACTCAGTAAGTACATATTGCTGTACAAACTTTACGTGAAGTTTCCTGTTTTGAGACCATAACGCATTTGAATGAATGAAACCAATAAAAAGCCTTTGTCAGTGTGTTGTTTTTTTAAAGTTTGTTTCCAAATATACAGTCTGAGATATGAAAAGCTACAAAGTTATTTTTAAAAATTCAAGATTTGGAGGGATCAGCCCTAGGCATTTGGTGTTATCTAAACCTACCCAATCAGTTTGATGAATTTGTGAAAACTTTTGAGTCATTCCAACAAACCAGACAGCTTTTCAAAGACGGTTTTTCAAATGAGGATTCATTAAAACTGTTTTTTCATATCTATAAGCAATTTCCCAGGAAAAACGTACACCAGCTACGTTCCTTCATGAGAAAAACATATGAGTTTGTTAGTTACAGTTACTGTATGCAAGTTAATTTCTATAGGAATTAATGGAATGATGCTTATTTACACGAACGAAGTTTACTTCATGAGAAAAACATATAACTGAGTTTGTCAGTTACAGTTACTGTATGGAAGTTAATTTCTATAGGAATTAATGGAATGATGCTTATTTACACGAGCGAAGTTTACTTCATGAGAAAAACATATAACTGAGTTTGTCAGTTACATTTACTGTATGCAAGTTAATTTCTATAGGAATTAATGGAATGATGCTTATTTACACGAACGAAGTTTACTTCATGAGAAAAACATATAACTGAGTTTGTCAGTTACAGTTACTGTATGCAAGTTGATTTCTATAGGAATTAATGGAATGATGCTTATTTACACGAACGAAGTTTACTTCATGAGAAAACATATAACTGAGTTTGTCAGTTACAGTTACTGTATGCAAGTTAATTTCTATAGGAATTAATGGAATGATGCTTATTTACACGAACGAAGTTTACTTCATGAGAAAAACATATAACTGAGTTTGTCAGTTACAGTTACTGTATGCAAGTTAATTTCTATAGGAATTAATGGAATGATGCTTATTTACATGAACGAAGTTTACTTCATCAGGAAGATCGTACTTGAAGAGAATGAGTGGCGTATTTTTTAACATTTTATTTGGACATTCATTAGGGCCCAGTTGTTGCCCCACTGGTACTTCAATCCTCATTGATGATCTTCCAAACTGTTTTTGAAATAGTCTGAATGCTGCTCAATGTTCAAGTGATAGTGCGTTATGGATAAATACTTTGCATGGGAAACACAAAAAGAGAGTAATTAATATTCAAACCCTTAACCAGGATAAGCCCAGTAAACTGAAAGAATCAATGACCAAAATTGGATAAGAATTGTCAGAGGAAAGCATGTCTACTACTTTTCAATAAACAAAAAAACTCAATATTGTTACCTGTTGTAAACTGGACCGCACAATACTTAAAAATAACAAAATGTGCATTTTTGAAGGGTGTACCAAACTAGAGAACTAAGCTGAAAACGACACATTTATTACTTAATAATGTCAGCCTGAAAAGTGGCAAGTTTTTAAAGATCATCAGTTCCGAATTACGGATTCTCGACTTTCAGTCTTATTTTTATATGCTTTGACTTAATCAAAACTGATAGTTATGCAGTCAGGAAGTATATATATATATATATATATATATATATATATATATTATATATATATATATATATATATATATATATATATATATATATTTTAACACCTTTAAAAACTGCAAAACATAGAAAGTAAGGATATTGAAATTGCTCTTGGAGTAGTTAATGTTTTTAAAACAATGAGCTTTTTATACAGAGGCATGTGTAGTTCCCTAGTTTGAACAAAGAAAACTAGATGCATCATGCAAAGCATACCTGTGCCAAACTTTGTTCAAAAAGACATATGTATGGGCGAACAAAATGACTCCTCTAAGATATCAGATGAATGCCTCTTCTACAATTAATAACTTATTACACAGAAGGCTTAATGAAAATTTAACATAGATGTATTAGCAATCCCACTTCCTCTCGTAGTATTGAAGCTTCTGACATGGGAATGTAGGTCAGCTAATTCTGACATTGACTATACATAATTTATATAAAAAGATGACTACAACTGCTAACTTTGAAATTAGTGGGGATCTAGAAAAATATTGTTCAAATCATTTAATTTTTTCTTTAACTGATGGAGAAGTGTTAAGAGTCAAGTAACAATGGAGTAGTTTTATCATTTCCTATTAGAAAATAAGCAAATACTTTTTAAGTCAAGTCAAGTCAAAAACACTTTAATCAACCCTGAAGGGCAATTACCTTTTTAAAGGTAAAGGTGTCCCATGACCTATGTGGTTGTAGAAGAACGAGGCATCAGAGACCTCAGCTTCTCAAGGATCAGCATATTGAGGATTTTGTGTATGCAACTATTTTTAACTCTCATAAAGCTAAGGTAGCTGCATTGTGACTTAGCGGTATTATTGTCATATGAAAGTAGTTATATTCTTGAAAAAAGCTGAATGATCAGAAGTTTTAGGACTTCTTTATAAGTTTTGTTATATTTTTTTGTTCATGAGACTAAAAACTGATAGGATTTATAATCTATAAAGCTCGTTAAAACACATGGAATACTAAGTATTCCAAAAAAATATTCGATGTGGTTGTTCTGGTATCATTTCAATCCACCGTATACTATTTGATTGTCTGGTGCTTTACAGTTTACATAAGAAAAAAGGAGTAGACTGAAGTATATGGCAATGTGCAAGTCATTCTGCATGATTTTCAGCAAGCTGTGACCATAGCAGTTGCTGAAATCAGTTTTCAGTCAGAAGTAGGAAGGTTGCTATATAATCTATCATTTGGACATGTTTCACCACTTTTCTTTAACATCATTCTCCAACTGCCCCATTCTTGGCATTAAGTTTGAATAGGTCTACATAATTGTCTAAGTCACCTTGCAGTGAATGAAATAAACCAATGAGAAGAAGGAGGAGGAAAAAGAAGGCTGCTAAAACTTTGCCTAGGGCACTGCACACTCCACTCCCTCAATTGTTTTATTGTAATGGTTAGCCTGTCTATACCAGAGAGTACTGAACAGATCTTAAACCTGGGAGAAAAAGACGTCTTTTAATCAGTGCATACTTATCTAGTTACATCAGTACATAATTATCTAGTTACAAAAAAGTACTTCTGGGAGTACGGGCCCTTAAAGAATTCTGCTCAGTTATCAAGTTAGGCAGTGCATCAGCCAGTAAGACAAAGTTTTGTAAGTTTGATCTAGCTCACTGTAATGAAATACCTAACAATTTGTAAAGTACTTCAGCATTTTATATGGTAGATTTGGATATGATCTGTTTTTGTGCAAAACTTAATCTTTACTTTAATCATGGGAATAATTGTTTTAAATAGGTAGTGCTTTTTTTTTCCAGCTTAAATTTGTGTGGATATTGCTGAAAGAAGAGTTTCCCCAAGTAATCAAGCAAGTGAGTGAGTAAAATCAATGTTTTGTGTCACAGATGAAAAGAATAACATCTTGCATCGGGAGGTCAAGAACTACAGCAAGCTATTAGCAGATGTGCTGGTAGATGCTGAGAGCCGCTACATTGGTGTTGATACCAGGACAACTCCAGAAGAGATGGATCAGCAGGCAAAGGCACTCATCAGTTTCATGGAAGTTAGTAAAATATATCTGTAACTTATAGTATAAAATCTCAAAATGAGGCCCCAGAACAGTTGTGATTGCTTCAAGATCAATTTCTTGAAATATCAACAACAAAAATGGAATTTAGATTCAGATACTGATCAAAACTTGAAAGGGGGCAAGCTTTCTGCTTTATGCTTTCATTATTAGGACAATCACAAAATCAAACAAAATGGTTTGAGTTTGCGTTGTTACGTTTTCACCAGATTAACCCCCTCAGGAGAATTACGAAGCAAGGCAATTTAAGGATGAAGTTCAATCTTAATACACTAAAGGACCCAATCATAGCAGAAAACTTCAGAGCAATGACAGGAGGAAAGTTTGCCCCTCTCCTCGTTCTCGACATTCAGTACACCAAATAGAAACCTTGATCAACAGCTTTAACACTGCAGTGACTGAAACAGCTAGCAACATCCTTGGCAAACACCAGCCTACAAACAAACTCTGGGTCACAAAAGACATACTGAAGCTGTGTGACAAATGCAGAGATATGGAGCTAAAGACGAAAGAGGCTGAAGACACAAAATCTATACAGAAAAACCAACCAACAAATTAAAAAGGCATGATACGGAGACATGGATTAAAAACAATGCAAAGGTTTTAAAGAAAACCTATTTTTTAAAAAAAACAACAGCAAGAAAGCCTACAAGATTATGAAAGACCTAACAAGCTCAAAACAAGAAAGAACCACTGCTATCCTCAACAAAGCAGGGAAATATCTCATAGAAGGTCAAGACATTTTAAAGAGGAGGACAGAGCACTGCCCTGAGCTGTACCCTCACACAGCAACAGGAGACCCCAGGGTGTTAGATGTCCTTCCACCAACCAACGACAGCAGCTACCCCATCCTATGGGAAGAAGTTGAAAGTGCAATAAGATAACTAAACAGAGAGAAGTCAGCAGGAGTGGACAACATTCCATCAGAACTGGTCCAGACAGGAGGAGAGGTCATGACAGAGATGTTACTCACCATCTGCAGTAAGGTAAGATCTAGCTGGTAGAGGGGTGGTCAACACCTTGGACACAGTCCCTGATCATCACTCTCCCGAAGAAAGGCAGCTTACAACAATGCCAAAACTACTGTACCATCAACGTAATCAGTCATCCAAGCAAAGTCATGCTAAAAATCCTCCTGAACAGACTAAAGCCTCAAGCTGAGGAGATTATCAAAGAAGAACAGGCATGGTTCAGAGGAGGACGGAGCACAATTGAACACATTTTCAATCTTGGAATACTCTGTGAGAAATACTTGCAACACCAACAAGATATGTATCATGTCTTTGTAGACTTTAAAAAGGCATTTGGCTGAGTCTAGCATGCAGCTCTATGGGCAACCATGAGGCTGTATAACATCAATGTCATCTTGATCAGAACCAGAGAAAGCCTCTATAACAAGGCAACCTGCGCAGTCTACTACTACTACTACTACTACTACTACTACTACTACTACTACTACTACTACTACTACTACTACTACTACTTCTACTACTACTACTACTACTACTACTACTACTACTACTACTACTACTACTACTACTACCCCCGTGGGGATACTAGGGGCCTTTCAGTATAAATAGCATCCCCACCTTATGGAGGTTCTGTGCTAGGAATCTCCTCTACTCCGTCCCTCTCTTTGCCTCTGCCTTGTTTCTTTGCTACCTGTCAGTCCTCTTTGTCTGTTTTCTGCCTTCTTGGTTCATTCTCCTGCCATTTTTCCAGAAACTCTTAGTCACGGAATTTCTCGTTACATCTTCATCGTCATGTCTTCCCCCTCTCCATTCTCACCCACCCTTTTTCTGTGGACTGTCCTCTTCTGTCAATGGGATCTTTAATTCTATCATCAGTTCCCCATCAAGCCTTCTTTGCCCAGCTCTTCATTTCTCTGCTGCCGAGTGGTTGCTGCAAGCAACCCGTAATCCCACGCTGGAGCGACGTGGCCAGGGGATGGATGGCTGTACGTCGTTCAGTCCTTAACGAGCCCCGAATGGAATCGTGCGTGGCGTTTTCCATACGGGTAGATTTAGCCTCTTCCTCGGTGAGGCAGCTCTGCCAAGGTGAACAGTTATTTCTGCACTGAGCCTACGCTCCATGTTAAAAGAAAAGAATGGAAGAGAAAGTTAAGGGAATCTCATTCTGTTGGAGATATGTCCAGCGACTCAGAGACATAGATTAGGGAGGAGATAGGCTTTTGGACAAGTTTGTTGGTGGTTGAGGGGTAAAAGCATAGCAGCCCTTGTTGAAACTGAGCACTTTTGCAGTGGCTAAGGGACTGAAAGGCATAGCCGATATGACTTATGTGGTTGGCTGTGCTATAAACAACATGATTGGATTGGTTTACTACTACTACTACTACTACTACTACTACTACTACTACTACTACTACTACTACTACTACTACTGCTACTACTACTACTACTACTACTACTACTATTACTGCTGCTGCTGCTGCTGCTATTACAACTGCTGCTATTGCTATTACTACTACAACTGCTGCTGTTACTACTACTACTACTACTACTACTACTACTACTACTACTACTACTACTACTACTACTACTACTACTGCTGCTGCTGCTGCTACTACTGCTGCTGCTGCTACTACTGCTGCTGCTGCTGCTGCTGCTGCTGCTACTGCTGCAATAACTACTGCTGCAATAACTGCTGCTGCAATAACTGCTACTACCACCACCGCCACTACTACTTCTGGTGTGTGTGTGTGTGTGTGTGTGTGTGTGTGTGTGTGTGTGTGTGTGTGTGTGTGTGTGTGTGTGTGTGTGTGTGTGTGCGTGTGTGTGTGTAAATGAATGCAAGAAACACTGTTGCAACTCTTCCAAATATTATAGCCTGGTACGCTATAGCTGTAGTCTAGTGGTTAGGGCGTTGGACTCGTAATCTAAAGGTTGCGGGTTCGATCCCAGCTTTCGGCTATGGCGTTGCGCCCTTGGAAAAGGCACTATACGGCTATTTTCTCACCCCACCCAGGTGTAAAAGGGGTACCAACCTTGTGTTGGGGGTTAACCCTGCGATAGACTGGCGTCCTATCCAGGGGGGAGTCTATGACTCTCAGTCGCTTAACGCCACAGAAACCGGGATAAGCACCGGCCTGATGAGCCTTAGGCTTGGGACAGACTTTAACTTTTTTTTAACGTTATAGCTTTGTAGTTTGGTGACAGCATTTTAAATTGACATTTAAAATGGTCAATCTAGGATAAGGCTATGGATGAAAAGTTTGAACTATAATAAACCATACTCACCTTTTTCGTCACTCTTTATAGGAACTTGTGAAGAAGAACTGGGGCAAGCAACACTGGACGAAGGAGGCGGAGAAAATCAACGGGATAGTAGAGAGGATGACGATGAAAATGGCTCTTCAGAAGGAGCTGTCATACGCCGATGCCAATATCATTGTGAAACGGGGTATCATCAAAGGGAGTATCTCACTTTGGGAGAAAAAAAAAGACCCAAAGCCCAGGGAAAGAGGTTCAGTTTCGTGTTTGATTTCGTAACCAGCATGGTTTGACAAACCTGAACTGCAATATCAGCCTGACTGTTATAGCTACCTTCTAATAGCTTGTTTAGAACGTTTTGGAATGGCAGCATCTTGCCAACACACAATTCTAAGACAACAGACACCCACCATATCAATAATGCTAGCATAAAGATATACACACATTTTCATGCTTATTGGGACATTCGTATGTACACACACCTGCAGATATGCACTCATATGTGCATACACACACGTTACAGTAGAAATATGAAAAGCAATAGCCGTCCACAGTCTAGAACTTGCCTTCTTAATCTAGCCCAGTTCATACCCCTCATGTTGACGTGGGTGACCTTGTTGCTGTGATTCATTCTGTACTCAATATGCTTTTTTCATAACCATGCTTCAGAAAAAGATAGAAGTGTCCTAGTTAAAAAAAAAAAAGTCTAGACCCTAGCTGAGTTAGTTCATGCCCTGACAAAAAGGAAATCAAAGCCTAATTGACTATCAATGGCAAAATGTTATGGCTATCTTCATCTTTACCTGTCCCGTAGTCCTGCGGACAGTATGGGCACCACTGAAGATTTTGCAACCAGCTTCCTCCACTCCTCACGGTCCTCCGCCCTCCGTAGCAGATCGCCCCACCCAAGGCCCATCCACTCTCTGATGTTGTCTTCCCATCGTTTTCTCTGTCTGCCTTTTCGTCTTCATCCTTTTACTGTTCCCTGTAGGACAGTCTTGGCCAGACCAGATGTTCGTGTAATGTGCCCGTACCACTTTATCTTGCGCTTTCTCATTGCAGTCTGGAGCTCTTCATATGGTCCGATGGCATTTTTATTCTGGTTTTCACTTCTTCATTAGTGGTGAGATCTCTGTATGAAATACCAAGGAAATTGCGAAAGCATATCATTTCTATTGCCTGTATCCTTCTTTCAATGTCTACTTTATGGTCCATGTTTCGCGTGCGTACAAAAATATGGACATGACCAGGAAACACATCAGATTGATCTTGAAGCTGATGGTGATGTTCTTGTCATTCCAGAGGACTTTCAGTTTGGTCATTGCAAATGAGGTCTGGGCTATCTTGGAGAGAATTTCAAGTTTTGATCCTTCACCTGATACTATAGCTCCCAGATATTTGAAGCTATGGACGGTCCCGTTTTTCTTACCATCTATAATTATGCCATTGCTGATGTCATTGACATTAATTGTCATAAGCTGAATTTTCTCTGCACTGATCTGCATGCCATTTACTGAAGAGGCTTCATAAAATGATTTACCAGGCTGACTAATAGCTCTTGCTCTTCTCCTGCTAGGCCATCGATGTCTTTGGTAAAAAGTAAGTTTGTGATTGTCCTGCCTCCAATGCTGACTGTTCCTTCTTGATTTTCAAGTGAATCAGCCATTATTCTTTCTAAGAAGAGGTTGAAGAGGGTGAGAGAGAGCAAACATCCTTCGCGTACTTCAATTGTGGTTCGTAACCAATCTCCTATGTTGTTGTCATAGTAGAGACTGCACAAGTTGCCTTATTATACAGGCATTCTATGGTTCTGATCAGGTTGGCATTGACATGACACAGCCTCACGCTTGCCCACACAGTTGCATGCCTGACTCTGCCGAAGGTTTTTTTTTTTTTTAAGTCTTCAAAAACATGGTACAGATCTTGTTAGTGTTGCTCTGAAACCTGCCTGATCTGCTTTGATGATCTCCTCAGCTTAAGGCTTTAGTCTGTTCAGGACTATTATTAGCATGACTTTGCTTGGATGGCTGATGGTTCGGTAGTTTTGGCATTGTTGTTAAGTTGCCTTTCTTCGGGAGAGTGATAATCAAGGACTGTGTCCAAGGTGTTGGCCACTCCCATGTCTGCCAGATCTTACTGCAGATGGTGAGTAACATCTATGTCATGACCTCTCCTTCTGTCTGGGCCAGTTCTGATGGAATGTTGTCCACTCCTCCTGGCTTCTCTCTTTTTAGTGATTTTATTGCACTTTCAACTTCTCCCCATAGGATGGGGTAGCTGTTGTTGTTGGAGAGACATCTAGCACCTTCGGGTCTCCTGTTGTTGTGTGAGTGTACAGCTCAGAGCAGTAGTCTGTCCACCTCTTTAAAATATCTTGATCTGTGAGACATTTTTCTGCTTTGTCTTGGATGGCAGTGTTTCTCCCTTGTTTCAGCTGGTCAGGTCTTCCACAAGCTTTTAGGGTACGTTCATACTAGTCCGTGCGTTTGTCGTGCGGACGAGAAAAAAATGTGCGGATGT
>CM060339.1:33932142-33939642 GCA_030674155.1 Stramonita haemastoma | reverse complement strand
CACAGCTAGGATCCGTAAACAAAAAATGCTTTCATGGGGGTCTTCAAACCAGGAGGACCGATATCAATACTTTCAGATCAGAAATGTTCTCTCTTAATGCATCTCTTCTCTGCAGTGTATCAAAAGATCTTGTTTGTTCCCTTCTGTTTTCTTTGTACATGGGACAGCCCTCAGACTTGATCCAGAGGTTTGTCAATCATAGTCATTTCTTTGATGATGACATTTTATTGGTACTGAAGAATCTGTTGTTGAAAACTATGCGGCTATTGTCGTAATAAATATTGTAAAGAAGTCGAGTCACCAGGCATAGAACACTGAATAACTTGCGTGACATTGAGAAAAAACGCACACGTGTGTGCATGCACTTGCACACACATGTGTGCACAGACACAGACACAGACACAGACACACACAGACACAGACACAGACACACACACACACACACACAACACACACACACACACACACACACACACACACACACACACACACACTAATACACGCACACACACACTAATACACGCACACACACAGTCCATCACTCACTCACTTTCTGTTGTAGCTTTCGTTGGTCACAATGAAAGAAACAATGTTTCATGTTTTAGACTTTGCTGATTGAAGATTTCAGATCTGAATTTATCAGCTGTGTCTTTGTTGTTGGTGTTATTATTTTTAGGGGACGGGATAGCTCAGTGGTCAGAGCGCTCGCTTTTCTTCAACCAATGTTAAGCAGCGTCGAGTGTGGTTGGATGGGTGACCATTTGGGCGCTTTGGCTTCAGTACAGTCCCCCAGTTCACCCAGCTGTAAATGGATACCTGCCCTCTTTAGGGTCAGGGAAGGTAAAGCAGCGAGGGAGAGGAAGTGGGCACCGTACTCAACATGCTGGCCCCTAGAGAAGTTGAGGTTTCTGACGCCTCACTCCCCTAGCCCTACGACCACTTTGGTTATGGGACACATGTACCTTTTTATATTGTTACTGTTGTTTAGCCGTACTTCTTACATGTAAAAATGCTTAGCACAACTTATTATATTATATCATGTAAAGTGAAAACTACAATAGTAGCCTTCCGTGTTTTTCCCCCCATTTTACTGTGGTTTTATTACCTTTTTTAAAGGTACAAATCCGACACCTCTAGCTGTAAAGAATATTACAATAAATGTCTATAAGCTTGTGGGGTGATATCCTATCTAGCTACGGACGTATTAGACAAAAATGCAATGTCATTAGCACTCCATGCTGCTAAAGACAACCTCCATACTTATTATCTTTAATTTTGATCACCGATGTTGCCGATTTCATGTCCTGTTGCCACCTGAAAAGTCATAGTTAATCGGTCTTGAACCGTAATGTGTCACGACTAAAGCAAAGTTGATTACATTGCTGTTATTGTAGGAAGTGCACTGTCCAGCGATGCTGTTGCAAATGGTAATACGACAAACATTAAAAAAAATACTGAAAGCCTAGTTTCCAACAAAAGAGACGGGGATCCATGATTAACAGGAATGCTGCAGATGTCAGTAGGTTACTTAAAGTGGGGCTCAAACCTCGCCAGTGTGCTTCAATGATGAAACCCTGATTCTGAGCACATGCCCTGTTACTTTGACCTCATTGCTGTGAAGGTCTGGAGGTGGAACTGATCAAGCACAGACTAGATACAAGCTTTTTCAGTAGAGTAGAATGTTCCTCAAGACCGACCAGCGCCCGGACATCGGTGGTCAATACAACAACATTGCCTTCGTAACTCGGCAGTCATTCCTGTCCATTTAGACTGCCAGAGCTGATCAGTTCATTCTATGCACCCAGAACTTACCATATCTAAACTTTACGATGTTTAATAAAACAGCTAGTTTACATTTATGTACATCAACGTTGTAGACCCATCGCTAGGTTACAGAGACCTTTTCATCAAAATCATTGTTTTGGTTCCAGTAACTCACCTTTTTGCTTGCTGGTTATGATAGAACAAATCTTACTGATTGATTTATTTACCCTTTTTCTGTATATTTGCTTATTCATTCATAAACTGATGTAATGAATTATGCTGTTGTAAATTCAAAGTTTTTCTACGTCAGGGTTATTAGATTTTCAGCAATATATATATTCAATAAAGGGGACTGTGGGTTCAGTAGATTGAGTTGAATTAGAACTGAGCAATTCAAATGTGAAAAGAGAGCAAATGGTTGATCAAGAAATGACCAGCGCTATGTTTGTAACTTTTGACATAATTATGTAAAAAGATTCCAACAGACTGAACCAGTTTATTGTCAATGTCAGAATTAAATGAAGAATTCAAAACACGACATTGAAAAAGAAATCAAACTTAAGATGTACGTACAGTAAAGCTGCATGTGACACTTGCTAAAGAAAAATCTGAAATTCTATCTTTTTTTCGATGTTCCAATGATTTTTGAAAGCTTCCAATTTGGTTTCCAACGAATTCTTCAAAGCAGCTTTCTTTTCTACTTTGTCTGCTTATTATTCCAGTAGATGCCAGTATGCAGATTTCTGTCATAATTCACTGTGAAGTAATAATTATGAATCACACGATTGATTTCAAATAGTCCCGTTTTGTGACTTCAGGTATCTGTTAGCTAGGTAATTTAGCTAATCATAGTTTAAGGACGGGATAACCTAATCGTTAGAACATTGTGCTGGCAATATGACAACATGGGTTCGAATCCGGCCCGTTCGAGGGGGGAGGGTTTCCCCTAGGGTTAACATGAGGAAAGACTCAACTGTCACCGAAAGTCCTTTGGATGAGACTATAAACCAAGGCCCCGTGTGCGAGCGCACGTAGAAAATCTTGAGCACACGTTAAATCCTGTTCCGCTTTTCAAAACAAAGGGGGGGGGGGGGCGAATAGCTTAGTGGTCAGAACATTGCGCTGGCAATTTGACAGGCCCGGGTTCGATTCAGGTCGAAGATATTTTTCTTCTGGAGTTAACATCAGTGCTGAGTCCACTCTCCCCAAAAGTCATTTTGATGAGACTTTAAACCGAGGCCCCCTGTGTGAACGCACGCAGAACATCTTGCGCACACGTTAAATCCTGTTCCGCTTTTCGTAAGAGTAGGCCATCGTGTGCCGTTGGGAACAGATGACAATTAGTAAACTGCATAAACACGGGGACTGGATGTGAAAAAGCACAAGAGTGCTTATTCCATTATCTCGATATAAAAGAATAAATCAAAAATAAATAAAAAGAGTAGACCATTGTGTGCCGGTGGGAACAGATTACAAAATTTACAAAACTGCAGATGATCGTGTGACGTGCCTGTATCACTTTAGCTTGCGTTTTTTCACTGAAGTTAGGAACTCTTCATATAGACATTCTTTATTCTAGTTTTCACTTCTTCATTAGTGATGTGATCTCTGTATGAAATGCCAAGGAGCTTATTAGAATATTTTGATTTGAGTCTATAAATATGGCATTTGTGGATGACTGTGATAAAGCTTATTAGAATAATTTTATTTGATCTATAAATATGGCATTCGTGGATGACTGTATGTGATAAAACTTATTAGAATAATTTTGAGTCTATAAATATGGCACTCGTGAATGACTGTGATAAAGAGATATTTTTATGTACATACCTATTTTGCTACATTGAGCTTTAGACATTTTAAAAGATGCAGCAAACTTATATATTTCAAAGATTTTAATTGTATTTTCATTGGAGTTGTTAATGCTAATTCTACTGCTCTTTATGTAGATTTCGTGTTTTTACAGTGATGGTTGCAGACATGAGTGTAAACTCTCTTCCCATTAGTCAGATTTGATCTTGCTTCAGAATGTGCTAAATGTAAGCGGGTTCTACAATACTTCATTGTAACAATTATCAATAAATGTAAACCTTTTTCTTGCACTGTTTCGTATGATTTCAAGGTAAACTTGTTAGTGAAATTCAGGGTTAAGGAGAATGTTTAAGGACATTTTTAATTTAGAACAATGCAATGCGTTGCCATCTAATTCCCAGCATGGTGAATTGATGGGGTTGTTAATATCATTTGAAATTCATAACTTGTCTTTATCTCTTTCAAAACTAGCCCAGTTTGCTCAATATAACAGTGTCTCTTTTTTTTAATTGATACATTTTTGTATCTGGGTATAGCCTCTTTTATTCATGTTTCCTAAGACTGGTGTTCATGCACCAGATTCCCCCAATGGGATCCCGAGGGCCTGTCTGTAAAATTAGCATCTCCACTTTCTGGAAATTCTGTGTTTGGAATTCCCTCTTTTTAATCCCTCGTGTTGTTTCTGCAATACTTCTTTTCTTCATGTCACCTCTTTCTTGTCTATGTTCTACCTTCTCGGTCCACTCTCTTGCCCTTTTTCCAGAAAAAGAAACTTAAAAGATAACAATGCTGTCCCACGCCAAGATCAGATGGGCTGGGCCTGACTTGTCAGGTGCTTAACGGCAGCACAGTGCATTTTCGCTCATGTGACAGACAACAATAGTTGCTGTCTTAGCGTTTGACCACGAAGAAGAAGAACCCAAAAGACCATACCATCAGCATATCGAAGTTAATATTTATCAGTCAAAAGAGACTTGGCAAAAGCATGAATGAGAATACCAAGCTAAATAGGCACTTTAATTGAACATTGTAGAATTCCAAGTAACTTCATTTCTCTTAAGTATTCTTTATAATTACATAACTTAAAATGCCACATCTAACGCTGTTGGTTTGTATATTTTTGGTTGATTTCATGCTATCACTACTGTTGTACAGATCATTCTTTGTGATCATGTTGAACCTTCAAATTCAAGCCAGTAATATTGACCAGCTGTGTTTGCAAGTTAATGAGGAAAAACGGTCAACTCTCGAATGAAGCGGCAGGTGGAAACTGAAAGCCTTCTGGCTGAGGAACAGGGCATTTTTTAAAAATATAAAACAATAACTCTTCTAGATAATTACAGGCTATTCGTATATTACTGTCATTAATTTGCGAAAGGGCAAAGGAATCCGAGTTTGTAGTAAAATCTCTAAGATCATGCCCTTCCACATAAAAGATACGGGTATCCTATCTAAGATGACTTGCGATAGGCCAATAACCATCAAACATTTCCTTCTCGATTGTGCAGATGTTCAGGATATCCATTAGAAATCAGTATTTGATTATAGATCAAGACAAGTCAAGTTGATTCAGTTAGATTTCATAAGTACTGATCCTATTTAGCCATGCTCCAGTGAAAAACATTTTTCCAGCTTCATGAGATAATCGTTGTTTTTTTTCGGTGGGATATTAGTCAACGTGTCATAGCTCTTTACTAAGAACAGACTTGCTTTTGAGGATTTGGGTATTGCTTTTAATCTATTTTAAATGTCGTTCATGTGGTTCTCCCACAACGCGCCCAGTTCTTGGGTTGACTCTCATGGTTGGCTAGAGTGTTGGTATGAGGTATGCCAGAAGAAGCTTGTTTAAATCTGGTTCTACACTGTTGGTGTGAGGTATGCCAGAAGAAGCTTGTTTAAATCAGGTTCTACACTGTTGGTATGAGGTATGCCAGAAAAGACTTGTTTTAATCTGGTTCTACACTGTTGGTATGAGGTATGCCAGAAAAGACTTGTTTTAATCTGGTTCTACTGTGTTGATGATTACGAGATATGCCAGAAGAAGCTTGTTTTAATCTGGTTCTACTGTATTGATGATTACGAGATATGCCAGAAGAAGCTTGTTTTAATCTGGTTCTACAGTGTTGATATGAGGTATGCCAGAAGAAGCTTGTTTTAAATTGGTTCTCATCAGTATAATTAAATTTAACAGTGGCACAAATTAATTTCAGATTCGAATTTTTACAAGGTGAAAGCACTGATGTAGCTTTTGTGGTAATTAATGGGGATACAACAATGCGGCTGGATTGGTCTGGATTAGGGCAGGATCACTGTCTGTTACATTAACAGTAAAATGATGGGTTTGTTTTTGTTTAATTAGGCTTTTTAAGATTTGAGTCATAAGACTGCGAATTTCCTTTTTCATTGCTTAGTTTTGTTTTGTACTGGTGTTCAGAAAACATCTCTGGTTTATTTTGCTAGCTGTATCATTGGCTTGTAGAAAAAAATCATGTCTTGTGTTTTATGTAGCTTTTTTAGAATTCTTATTGATTTTTCTTTTCATACACTTGATCTAATTTTGTTTCTTTTAAATATTGGCTGTCTTGATCGGTTGAGAAATTCTGACTTTGAGACGTGATTTTATTACACTTAAAACAATGCCTTAGAAAAATGTAGATAGATTTTGATTTGTAGTAGGCATTTGATTGACATGATTAGAAAAAAAACACGTTTGTTGTACTTGTTATCCACCTGACTGCTTTTGTTTTTATGACGTCTTTTTTGCCTGGTTAGTCCAGTTTTTGTTTACTCTGTACAATCTGCATTTGTTTTCTTTTGTGAAATTTCCGTGGCTTTGATTTTGGTTCGATACCTGGACATCGATTTCTGTTTTTATATACAAAAAAATAACTTGACCATTTACCAGAGAAGTAGAAATAAATAAAATCGTGAAAACATATACAGACATGTTGATTGTTCCGTGTATTGTGTGTACGTGGGAACTGATCAGCTTATCTGAGTGACAGTATACAATCTCTTTCAGGACTTTGGCATAAAGTGACAATTGTTTCTAGGTTTATATATATATATATATATATATATATATATATATATATATATATATATATATATATATATATATATATATATATGTTTAGGTCAGGTGATGAACAAATCATATTCCCACTTAACTTATGTTGTGTAGTGATTAGTGCATCTAACTTGTAGTCTTGTGGTTTGATTCGGTATCTGGTTCTACATTAAGGTATCTGTTTGATATCATTGTTTCCCTAAAAGTGTCAGTGGTTTCATATGCCTACTAAAATCACACGCAACGTCTTCAGATGATTCTATCAAGCAAAGTGTCTGTTAAAACGCACTCACCCTCATCTTCCTTACGCATGTTTGAAATCCATGAGGTGGATCGGTGATCTAGAGGTAATGCACCTGCCCAGAAAGCGAGGAGGGTTCAATCCTCGTATGTGCCGGGAACTTGTCCCCGAACCACTAGACCTTCAACGGTGGTATGGGTGCTAGTAAAAGAACCCACGGCAACAAGAGAGTTGTTCCTGGCAAAATTTTGCAGAAAAAAGCCACTTTGATGGGGAAACAAATACAGTTACAGACAGGAAAAGAAAAAAATATATAATGGGTGGCGCTGCTCTTGTGGCGACGTGATCTCCTCGGGAAGAGCAGCCCGAATTTCCCGCAGAGAAATCTGCCATGATTTGAAGTGGTGTAAAATGTAAAAAATGTTAAATGTAGTCTTTTGGATGAGACGATAAACTTAACCCCCACACGTGTGCAACACACAGTCTGCGCAGGTAAAAAAAACCAAACAGCAACATAGAAATGAGAGTTTTCCCTAGCAAAATTCTGTCGGGAAAGAAATCCACTCTGACAGGAAAACAAATATGCCTACAGACAGGAAAAGCAAAAAAAAAA
>CM060339.1:33914642-33922142 GCA_030674155.1 Stramonita haemastoma | reverse complement strand
CAAAGAGCAAGTGATAGCTGCAGAAGAAAAGACCACTGCAATGATGCATGGTGGCAAGAACAAAGATTCCTTGGACAAGCTCCGATATCTGCCATACATGCAGAAACCAGCTACTTCTGTTATCATTACACCCAAACAAACTGCCCCCAACATCCTCAGCTGCAAAGTTCCATTCTATGAGAACCTATTTCCAGGTCCATGAATGGTTGCATTTAAATTCACATAGTTTCCAGTTAGAACCCCAGGACTGGGGATGGGAAATAAAACATGGTGTGATGTGTCCAACTATAAAGATTTTGACGTAACCCGGAAGCTCCTCTGTATATTGTAAGATGTTTAAAAAAAAAAAAAAAATATATATATATATATATATATATATATATATATTGTAAGATGTAATTGTCTGACTGAATGCTGAACAGCAAGGTGTACATGCTGTAAGCATGGCCTCATGTCTTCAGTTGCATGTGGGCAATGTAGAAGGCAAAGCTGCACACATTCAGAGTTGCTGAAGGTCCTGGACTATCCGATTAGGAAGACACACTGCACAGTTCATGCTAAGATGTTGGATATATACATTTTGTTGAACTGCCATCTTCATGACATTGGAACTGAATCTATGAACATCTGTAAGAGATATTACAAGTGATTTTGTGAACCAATAATTTAATCATTGGCAAAATGGTAAAAAAAAATTTTTACAAGCACCTCTTAAATGTCATCAAATTGAGAAAAAGAGTAGTTTTTGTTAATGAATACAAAGTTGATAATATGTATTTAACAAAAAAAAAACATAACCAAGGTGATTGCCTGTTGCCAGTAGTTTTGTTTTGACTGAAAATTGTACTTTGTTTGAACGCTTGGGTTACTAATTTTAGGGGGGTGGGTAAGCAAATAAGTTATAGTGACAACAGCATGTATCAAACATCATGTTCTTTGCATCATATGAATGCGTTTTTGAGTGTTTAACATTATTACACTTAAAATGATTGCACAATGTTTAAATTTTGCTGCCTACGGTAACGTTATCTGTAAACTTTTCTCAAATTTGAAAACCGGAAGTGCAATTACATTAGTTTCCCCCCAGTAAAAAGGCATTGGGTCATCAGAGTATAAAAGTTTTAGTTTAGAAATGAAATTTATAGAAGCCTGCTTCAATTTAGTGTAAAAATTCCTGACTGGACAGCAAGAACAGCTTGCAAAGCAGAGCAAATGGGAAATACCGTTTCAGCTCAGCTGCACTGCACCTACTCTTTTCAAACACGAATTACAACTTATCCCGCCACTAAATTTTTGTTAACAACATTTGGGATGGTCAAGTACACCAACCAAAACATAAAAGAAGTGAAAAAATTTTTGAAGCAATTACTCTCTGCCAGAGCCCTTTTTTGACAAAATTTTCCTGGACTAGAGAGGGAGATCGTTCCAGATCACTGAACCAGAAACAGAGAAAGAGCAACCACCGAAGGTGGATTGATTGAATCAAGGTATTTGTAAGCGCAGGGAGAGTGCTTGCCTAAAGAGCAGTACCACCATTTTTTTTCTTCTTTTTCCTGTCTGCAACTGTATTTGTTTCCCTATCAGAGTGGCTTTTTTCTGCAATTTTTTTTTCCAGGGGCAACCCCCTTGTTGTGGGTTCTTTTATGTGCGCCAAATAATGATGTGTAACACACGGGACTTGATTTATCGTCTTATCCGAAAATTACCGCCCAGACCACCACTCATGGTCTAATGAATAGGGGAAAAGTTTTGGGCCCAAACCGGATTTAAATCACCGCACACTCCGACCCGACTTTTTGCTTTCTAGGCAGGCGCTTATCTTCTAGACCAGCGATCCACGAGTCTTGCAAAACAGGTTTTGCGTTTTGTATAAGGCCGTAGCATACCTAGAATGCGTAGGAATGCGTAGGAATGGATGACAGCATTTCAAAAACCCATGCACATTGGTGCTGTATTCAGATATCCATGAAATCATAATGTAGCTACCTTAATGGTGTGTAAAAACGTTTGCATATACAAACTCTCACCATTGGTGAACCTTGGAGCTCTTGCATCAGAACAAAAACAGAAAAAAGCATGAATATATTGAACGACAGAGGCATACAAACGAAACTAAAGATAGGAATTTGGCTCTGGTTAATTTGGCTCGTTATCATGTATGAATGTGAAGCCTAGATTTTGGAGAAAGATAACAAAAAATTAAGACAATCGCAGCAGAAATGGGGTTCTACAGAAGTCTCCTCAGAGTAAAATGAACAGACAAAAGAACCAATGACAGCATGATAAAGGAACCAGCTGTCCTGCATTAAATGCACCTAGAGACCAACAAAAAAAGAAGTATATGATTCAGACACATAAACAAAAACACAAAATAAACAATTTGATGGTATCAGCTCTACAGGACAGTCATGGCAAAGAGAAGGCCAGCAAATTCCTTCATGCACATCACTGATGCGAGCAAACTGAAGTTCCAAGACATTGTTCACAGGAGCACAGACCGTGTAGCTCAGTGATCCTTCATGACAAGACATTGTACACAGGAGCACAATCGGTGTAGCTTAGTGGTCCTTCATGACAAGACATTGTTCACAGGAGCACAATCCGTGTATTTTAGTGATCCTTCATGACAAGACATTGTACACAGGAGCACAATCCGTGTAGCTTAGTGATCCTTCATGACAAGACATTGTTCACAGGAGCACAGACCCAAGACATTGTACACAGGAGTACAATCCGTGTAGCTTAGTGATCCTTCATGACAAGACATTGTACACAAGAGTACAGACCGTGTAGCTTAGTGATCCTTCATGACAAGACATTGTACACAGGAGCACAGACCGTGTAGCTTAGTGATCCTTCATGACAAGGCATTGTTCACAGGAGCACAGACCCTATAGCTTAGTGATCCTTCATGACAAGACATTGTACACAGGAGCACAGACCCTGTAGCTTAGTGATCCTTCATGACAAGACATTGTACACAGGAGCACAGACCCTTTAGCTTAGTGATCCTTCATGACAAGACATTGTTCACAGGAGTACAATCCGTGTAGCTTAGTGATCCTTCATGACAAGACATTGTACACAAGAGTACAATGCGTGTAGCTTAGTGATCCTTCATGACAAAACATGGAGCTCCTGCCATCGTCCATATGATGGAGGCAGGTGACAGGTAATGGGTTCTTATGCTAAGAGCTGATCAGGGGTGAGGACAGTCTCTACACCACATTTTACAGCAAAGCAGCAGTCTAACGTAAACATTGGCACTTTAAAAGGTAAAGGTAAGGTAAACCTGTCCCATAACCTATGTGGTCGTAGGGGAGCAAGGTGTTAGAGGCCTTAACTTCTCTAGGGGTCAGCATATTGAGGGCGGCGCCCATCTCCTCTCCCTCGCTGCTTTGCCATCCTTGACCCTGAAGAGGGCAGATACCCATTTACAGCAGGATGAACTGGGAGACAGTACTGAAACCAAGGTGTGCAAACAGTCACCCACCCACTTGGTAAACATGCTCAATGCTGCTTAACACTGGCTGGGGAAAGCAAGTGATCTGACTACTGACCTATCCCGTCCCCATTGGCACTTTGCTCACTTCAGTAACTGACAAAGCCTTTGGCTGACCAAGATTGTTTTTGTTTTGTTTTTGTTTTGTTTTTTGTTGAAAGGGGGGGTCGGGTCTCTTTTTTATATCAAGATGACAACCATGAATAAAGAAAAAATGATTGGTGAAAATGAAACCACTCAAATAATTGTTGATTAGCAAATATGCTTGAATATATCTTAAGAAATCTATTATTTTAAATGGTGTGGACAAATCAGTTCAACAATTAACACCAAACTAGATAATCTATCTGATAATGATGGTTTTTCAAAAACTGTAAACTACCTTGAAAATCTTGACGTTTTAATTTTTTGTTATAATGTATATGGTAATTAAGAAAGCTTTACTGCAATGATATGTTTTATTTATCAATCAATGCGCAAACAGTTCCCTAAACAGTATGAGCAAAATTGAAGGTGACCAGGAAAGTTTTTCAGTCACTTGCTCTTCAATGGTATCTGCAGGCAGACTGTAGTTTCATGAATCATGGTCTCAGAATGGTAACATGAAATGGATTTTACGACTGAAACACCTGTAGCTGGTTTGTTCTTCTTCAAGACATAAGTAATGTGTATGAAGAATGCATTAGAACCTATCTTAAACCTTAACTTCCGCTGTAAACAGTGTCTGGATGTTGCAGGTCTTTTTATCTGAATCCCGATCAGCATTTTCCTTAGGCAAGATGGCTTGTGGAGGTAAGAAATACACATTTCTAGAGGTAAGAAAAGTTATGTGAGATTTTTTTTCTTCATCTTTCTGTGCTTCTTGTTATCTTGTTTGGTGAAAATACTTTAACACTTCTCTACACAAATCAAACCATGTTAAACATACACACACGCACGCACGCACGCACGCACGCACGCACGCACGCACCACACACACACACACACACACACACACACACACACACACACACACATATATATATTTATATATATATATATATATATATCAATTACTTAATCTATCAATCAATTGATTAGTCAAATGATCAATCATTCAGATAGCTAATAAAATGTGGATTAAAAACGTGTATAGGAAGGATGGTGGCAGGATGGTTAAGACGTTCGCCTGCCAATATGTAAATCGTGAGTTTCTGGGTTCAGCCTCGCCCTTTCTTCCCAGTTTGACGAAAAAATCGAACTGAATGTCAAAGTCATTCGGATGAGACTCGAAACCGAGGCCCCGTGTGCGAATGCACGCAGAACATCTGGCGCACACGTTAAAACCCCGTTCCACCTTTCGGAAGAGTAGGCCATTGTGTGCCGGTCGGAGTGGATGACAAAATTATAACAAACCAGCACACACACAGGTGTCGTGTTTAGACACCATCCCTGAGGAAAAATCGGGGAGTTGGAGTCCCAGAGCGGCTCGGGGATGTAGGTATATGGCAATGTTCTGGTGGCTCCTGCGACAGTACTGGAACCATTCGTATCGGTCAATGCCCTTCCAATGGATCATTCCAGTGCTGTGGAGAGGGGGGGTCGGCTGCATGGGTAACAGCTTGCCCTCCATACATACTTGCCCAGGCTTTGCGCTCTAAAGACTAGAGCGCAACTCCATAGTCTTCCGAGAATGATGAGTGCCTACTACTACTACTACTACTACTACTGCTGTAAAAACGTGTATGGACAAGCAACTGATAAACTCTTTCTATAATTAGTGCTAAAGATAGGGGTCATTGATGATGAGAGAAATTTGAACAGAAGCATGGGGATGTGTACTGGGGGATTTGATAGCTATGAAAAGTTTTTTGTCGTGATGATACCTGTGTAAGGATGCTATTGACTACACTCCTTTGGTATGATTTGTGATGTGTGAATAACCATAAACTGCCATTTGTTCCTTGACAACTAGAATGATGACGACATTACCAAAAGCATTTTACTGCAGATTCCTTGAACATCACCTTTCATGGCATCCACTGATACTTTTACAAAATTCCCTTGAGAATCATGCACTATGTTATGGCCACTCAATATTGCTGTTTTGCAATTGAAGTTCAATGCTGTAATTTCATTTTTCAATTGCTCAATTTATGTGAGTTTGATTTATGATTAGTTTGAGTCTTCCAGTATAATGGTGGTTAATTAGTTCTTCAGTTTAACGTCCTTCCACTAAATAGTGATATCAGACGGGAAAGTGTATATGAGTGAGCGAGTGTGTGTATGGAGGGGGTGGGGGGCGGGGTTGGGATGAGCACATAGCAAATTATCTGCATTAAACAACTATAAGAACCAAAAATTAAAACCATATAACAAGAATAATGAAAAGAAAGAAATAACAGCTTAAACATTAACTTTGCAAATCGTATAACTAGTTTTTAAAAAAAGTCATTAAACTATAAGAACCTGATAATAGGACTATGACTTAATGACAATACAATTTCTTTCATTAGCGAAATGTCTTTTAGAATTTGCTCTAAGCAAACGTATGTGAAAACAGGTAAAAAGTTTTCTAGATCTTCGCATTCTAAAAGAATGTGACTTGTAATATTTTTGCCACAGATACATGTTGCTTTTTTTGAAAATTTTGATCTAAAAGCATTTAACTTGAACCTATAAATAAGAGATACAACATTTCTATATTCATGAGAGTTACGACATTTGATCTTATCAAAAGATAATAAATGGGTTACATCATCATTCTGGTGAGAACCAATACTTTGTTTCTTTTTAAAATGTTTCCAACATGCATTTTGTAACATGCTATAGCCCTCATGAACGGAGAAGGGGACATTAATGATGCAGGACCCATCAGTGTGCTTTGCTCCACATTTTGCTACTTTGTCAACTATTTCATTAAAGTAGATACCACAATGCGAAGGAATCCAGCAAAAGGTAACACAGGTGCCTCGTAACATCAGAAAATGAATCAGATGTCCAATCTCAGTTACAAGATCTTGTCTCACTTTTGAACTGGAATTTTTTAGAGCAAGTAAAACCGACTTGGAATCTACACAAAAAAGCGTTTGAAATATGTCTTTGGGGAAATCTAGAAGAAAATATAAAGCCATCAAAATGGCAGATAATTCAGCTGTAAAAAATAGATCGATTTTTCCCAATATGAAAATATCTTTCTACTTTCAATGATGGGATTACAAAAGCTGCTCCCGCCTCATTGTTGTCTAAAAGTGAGCCATCAGTGTAGATTTTTAGATGATCTGGATATGTAGTCTGTATGTGTTCTTTTACTGACGCGCTAAGAATATTTTCATTACCTTTTTTGGTTAAAGTAGAATAATTTAAGTCAAAATTAGCTCTCTGAAGCTCCCATGGTGGGCAAGATGAGATGTTATTCTTTGATTTAGTTATTTCTATAGGACATATTTCTGCTTTATCAAATAAGTGAGAAGTATAAGTTCTAGCCGTGGTAACAGAACGAATAGTATAATGGTGGTTGCCTTTACATTGGTCTTATGATTTGCCAAGAGGTTGAGATAAAGAATGAATGAATAGATAATGTTACAAATTGTGGCATTTCAAAATGCAGGCTTTCCCCAAAACCTGATATTATCTCAGGGTTTTCACTGAGTGTAACAGCTTGGGGTCTAATATTTGCAGGACGAAAGTATTGTGAAATTTAAATAAATGTATTTGGGTGTCCCAAACGTTGCTTTTGTGGGTAGTTTGAGCTTTGAAACAAAGTAAAGAAATCTTGTTTTGATAAATTCTAACTTGGGTTTTTAAATTTAAACTTTGGTAGCCAAAAAAATTTGTTTCTGTCCCCTCCCGAAATTGAAAAACGTTTTTACATTTCAAAGGGATACCTCCATAATGGGAAAGTAAGAAAGAACGGTAAAACATCTAAATTCTGCTGTTTACCTTGATGAAAGGGCCATTTCCCAAAACCAAATTTTATGTAGATTTATTTTTCTGGGTATGTGTATGTTTTATGGATG
>CM060339.1:33913540-33914542 GCA_030674155.1 Stramonita haemastoma | reverse complement strand
TTTTTTTTTTTTTTTATTTTTTATTGGGGTTTTTAAAAAAAAAAAAGGGGGGAAAAAAAAATTTTTTTTTCCCCTTTTTTCAAATTTTAATTTTTTTCCTTTTTTTCTCTCTCTCCCCTTCCCTTTCTTCTCCCCCTTTCTCCCCTCCCCTTTCTCTCCTTTTCCTCTCTCTCTCTCACGTCTTCTTCTTTTTCTTCTTCTTCTTTTTTGTTTTTTTCTTCCCTTTTTTTTTCTCTTTTCTCTTCCCTTTTCTTCTCTCCTCTCTTCCCCTTTTCCCCTTTCTTTCTCCTCTCTCCCTTTTTCTTCTTCTTTCTTTGCTCTTCTCTTTTCTCTCTTTTTTTCTCTCCTTTTTCTTTTTCTCTTCCCTTTTTTTTTTTTCCCCTTTCTTCCTTTTTTTCCCTTTTTTTTTTTCCCTTTTTTTTTTGTTTCCCCTTTTTTTTTTTTCCTTTAAAATTTTTTTAAAATTTAAATTTTAAAATTTTTTTTTTTTTTTTACCCAAAATTTTTTTAAAAACAGATTTTTTTTTTTTAAAAGCCTTCTCTGTTCCCCCTTTCCTTCTTCTTCTTCTTCTTCCCTTTTCGTCGCTTTTCTTTCTTCTTCTTTCTTTTCTTCCTTTTTTTTTTTTCTTCTCTCCCCTTTTCTCTCCCCTCTCTCTTCTCTCTCCCCTCTTTTTTCCCCCCCCTCTTTTTTTTTCCCCCCTTTTTTTTCCTTTAAATTTTTCCTATAATGTTTTTTTTTTTTTTTTTTCTTTTAATATGGTTTTATTTTATTTTTTTTTTTGGGTTTTTGGGGGGGTTTTTTTTTTGTTTTTGTTTTGGTTTTTTTTTGTTTTTTTTTTTTTGTTGTTTTTTTTTTTTTTTTTTTTTTATTTTTTTTTTTGGGTTTTTTAAAAAAAAAAAACCCCCCCCAAAAAAAAAAACCCCCCAAAAAACAAAAAAATTTTAATAAAGAAACCAAAAACAAACCAGAAAAGGAAAACAACACCCGCACCCCCGCCCAAT
>CM060339.1:33891040-33893540 GCA_030674155.1 Stramonita haemastoma | reverse complement strand
GTGTGTGTGTGTGTGTGTGTGTGTGTGTGTGTGTGTGTGTGCGCGCGGGGGTGGGGGGCGTGGGCGTATGTGTGTACATGCAAACATGTGCGTGCATTTCTGTGAGTGAATGAGGGGAGACGGGGGGAGGTGATTTTAAGTGTGGATGGGGGGGAGGTGATTTTAAGTGTGGATGGGTGCGCAATTTCATGCATGTGTGTGTGCGTGCACGCGTGCGCGCGCGTGCGCGCGGTGTGTATGTGGTTGACAGCAGTTGAGGGAATGCTTTGTGTACAAACATCCGATACATATTTGCTAGTAGGACAGGGTATGGGTGAATTTTGTTTCTGACGGGATGCCTTGTTGCAGGGTTTGACTACCATCTAGTTTTTTTTGTTGTTTCCATGACATGGATGTTACATGACATGAATAAGTACAGTGAAATACAACATTTTTGCAGACAGCATTGTGGCTACATTGCATTGGCCTGGGGCTGACATGGTTATCTATTGTGAGCACACTTCTCTGGTGTGGTGATTGTTTTGAGAACACAATTGTGTATGAGTATTGTAACTATTTTGACAATGGAGGTCAGTGAGTAAAATGATTTCCATTGTTGTCATGATGTACGATGTGCCTGATTTTGTATTTTGTATGCTATAAAATGTCAACCTTTGTTTATTTAGTCATGATTTCGGAAGATATATATTCAAGAGTGTAATGTATTGAGTACACGCCAAGGTATCATGGCAAAGTATTATCAAAGTTTACGAAAAAGTAATATGTCTTTTTTTGCATCTTTTCATTTTTGCCCCTGATTGTATTGTGGTCTAAGGCCGATGTACATTAAACAATTTCAGTGTTCAGTGTTCAGTGTTCAGTGTTCAGTGTTCTCTCTCTCTCTCTCTCTCTCTCTCTCTCTCTCTCTCTCTCTCTCTCTCTCTCTCTCTCTCTCTCTCTCTCTCTCTCTCTCTCTCTCTCTCTCTGAAGCTAATCTTTACAAACCAAGCTTCTTACATTAAGGTAGTGATTTATGGTACAGACTCCCAAAAGCGTTTAAAATGTATCAAAAGCAAAAATCAGTTCAAGAATCAGTTAAAACCACTTTATGCGCTTATGCAAAAATGTATAAGAACTTCGTAATGAACCTAATCAGCCATGTCCAGATTAAATGTGTTGGTACTTTGTGCTCCCCCTAAAAGTCTTTTAGGTAAGGTATACACTGGCTGGAAATATTACACTTTGCATGGTATATAATTCTCCAAGTGGAAGAGGGGAGAGGGTAATTAAAAAGAAAGTTTGTTCTGTACATGAACAGGTATAAGTGATGTGTGTAAACACATGGACAATTTGCAAATTTGAAAAGAATGGAAACGGAGAAAATCACTGACCTGATAGCTAGATCGGAGACTTTTTTCTGCATTTTTTTCCCCCAGTTCAATAGATTCAACACGAACTTAAAAAAAAAAAGAGTTCACTCTATTGTTATTATTCAAAGGATCAATAGCACCATTGAATTTATATTGTTCTGGTTTGTGGTTAAGGCCTTTTTGTTTTTGTCTGATTGGGGGGGGGGGGGGTCAACCTTTGTTTTTTTTGTAAGGATTTTTATTTATTTGTATAACCATTTGAAAAATGATTATACAAATAAACAAAACCCCTTAAACATAATTGTGTCTGTTGTCTGTGTTTTTCCCCCTTCTCGTCTGTTTCAACCTTCCTTTTTTGTATTAGTGTTGTGTTTTGCTTTGTTTTTGTTTTGAGACGTGATGGGTATTATCATATTGTTATTGTGTTGTTGATTTTTTCGTTTTTTCGTTGTTTTTTTTGTTTTTTTTTTTGTTTTTTGATACTATCCCTCCTTTCATTACAAAGTATGAATTGAAAGTATGAAGATATTGTAACCTGATATAAATGGGTTTGATTGACAACTTTTTAACTTTTAATAATCGTAATAGTGATATTTTAACTGATAATCATTATTTGTTTGTTTAAACATTTTATAATTTTCAAACTCTAAATGTGTGCATTTTGAGGCTTTTCAATCATGTTAGTTAAACAATATTGGTGAAATGTTTAATGTTCTCTTTTATCCCTAGATAGATTGCTTGATGAAAAAAAGCAAATCAATGCTTATTCAATGTACAATCTGGAATTAAAACTTTGACTTGACTTCACTTGAAACACACACACACACACACACACACACACACACACACACACACACACACACACACACACACACACACACACACACACACACACACACACAGACGTTAACTCACATCTGACAAGCAGCATCTTCATGAACTTGACATCTGACCTCAGCAGCTGACATCCCACAGGCCCGCTGTCCTCACACTGCACGTGGGACATGACGTGATCCACGTGACGTAGACCATGACCTCCAGGGTCAGAGGGGTCAGAGGTCCTCTCCCTAGCATTCAGGGGCTGACCATGTGACGTCAGCTGAGCCTTTGTGGCGGGAAGACCCTCCCTCCAGGAACAGGAGATCTTCACT
>CM060339.1:33881040-33886040 GCA_030674155.1 Stramonita haemastoma | reverse complement strand
GCTCGCATGATATCTTGATACAGACATACAGGTGATATCAAAAATACATCGTCACTCATATAATGCATCCATATAGGCATAGAATTCAGATGATATTTCATTACTTACATGATGGATTTGTACATTCACCAAAGTAGCAGACCGTTATCAGCAGCAGAAACAGAATATAGGCAGCAGTATGCATGTTCCAGATTGCAGATCACTACACAACAGTGAAATGTGATGATATAGAACAATATTGCTTCTACTCCCTCTGACTCAACTATTTTCTGTCCTACAACACAATAACACAGACGAAGGATTCGAGTAATTAGTATCAAGGATATACCAAACCGTTTTCTGTACCACCACACAGAGTTGTAGCCAGATGATTGAGAGCAGCTAGCTGTTTTTCATGTTAATTGATGTCACCTAAAACGTTGTTTGAAAACACCCTATTTCACTTGAACATACATGCAGTGTATACGATCTGCTAAGCTTTTTTCAATTATTTCCCTGTATGAAACAAGCTGTGATGACAAGAGCACTTTGTCACAAGGGGTAGGCTACTAGATTCAAATTGCAATAAGTAATAATGAGTAGAGATAATCAGATGTCTTAGCATGCTACTAAAGTAGGAAGGAAGGTGGCAGGATGGTTATGACGTTCGCCTGCCAATATGTAAACCGTGAGTTTCTGGGTTCGTACCCAGCCTCGCCCTTTCTTCCCAGTTTGACGAAAAAATCGAACTGAATGTCAAAGTCATTCGGATGAGACTATAAACCGAGGCCCCGTGTGCGAACGCACGCATAACATCTTGCGCACACGTTTTAACCCCGTTCTACCTTTCGGAGAGATCCCTGAGAAAAAATCGGTGAGTTGGAGTCCCAGGGCTGCTCGGGGCTGTATATGGCAACGTTCTGGTGGCTCCTGCGACGGTACTGGAACCATTCGTATCGGTCATTGCCTTTCCAATGGATCATTCCAGTGGCGTGGAGAGGGGGGGGGGGGGGTCTGCTGCATGGGTAACAGCTTGCCCTTCAAACTTACTTACCCAGCCTTTGCGTTCTAAAGACTAGAGCGCAACTCCATAGTCTTCCGATACTGATGGGTGCCTACTACTAATATAAAGTAGAAACGGTCCAACTGACGATTTATTAGCTGTAACTTTTTTGTATTGTTTTTGTTTTACATTTTAACCCACTTAAAGTCACAGCATATTTTACTGAGTGAAATCTGGGCTGCTCTACCTGGGAAGAGCGCGTCGCCACAAGTGCAGAGCCACCCATTTTTTTCTTTTCCTTTCTGCAACCATATTTGTTTGACTATCAGAGCGGCTTTTTCTACTAACTTTTGCCAGGGATAGCTCACTTGTCGTTTACGTGCGTTAAATGATTATATTAACACACAGGACCTCGATTTATCGTCTGATCCGAAAGTCTAGCACCCAGACCACCACTCATGGTCTAATGAATGGGGGAACAGTTACAGGCCGAAACGTCATCTTTTTTTATAAATTATATAGACGATCTCTAAAGGGTATTAACCCTTTGACAAAGCTGATAAACTCGTCATCTTTTTTCTGTATACTTAAGTTTCATTGTACAGGCATTATTTTTCATTATTTTGCGGAGGCACCTAACTTCACCAACGCCAAGATGTTTGTGTTTGTGAAATTTGTTGACGAATTTTAAGGGAGCCGCATTCCGATTTCGGAGATGATGTCGGAACACGACATCAGAGTTTATGCGTTTGTGTTTTTGTCATCTGTTCTGCAATTGATCTAATTACTCTTCCAAAAGGCAACACATGTTAGCAAGATATCCTGATTGCGCTTGCACAGGGGACCTTGGCTTATAGCCTCAGCCATAGGTTATTTGAGGGAGTGGAATCTGTACCGGTATTAACCCTGGATCAAAAATCCCCTTGAACGGGCGTCTCGGGGTGTGTGTGTGTGTGTGTGTGTGTGTGTGTGTGTGTGTGTGTGTGTGTGTGTGTGTGTGTGTGTGTGTGTGTGTGTGTGTGTGTGTGTAAGTGTGTGTGTGGTGTGTGTGTGTGTGTGTGTGTTGTGTGTGTGTGTGTGTTGTGTGTGTGTGTGTGTGTGTGTGTGTGTGTGTGTGTGTGTGTGTGTGTTGTTGTTGTTGTTGTTGTTGTTGTTGTTCTTCTTCTTCTTCTTCTTCTTCTTCTTCTTCTTCTTCTTCTTCTTCTTCTTCTTCTTCTTCTTCTTCTTCTTCTTCTTCAATTTAATGTCTATTCACAATAAGTGATATTAGACACAGAAAGACAAACAATTCAGAAAAAAGGAACTGTCTAACAACTATAACCATAATACAATGAAGTAATTGAATTCACACATTAAGTAACTGTATAACTAATGTAACTACAACAGAAAAAGGTGTATATATATATATATATATATATTATATATATATATATATATATATATATATATATATATATATATATATATATACATACACACCTTATGTATGTATACATATGTATGTATATATGTGTGTGTGTTGTGTGTGTGTGTGTGTGTGTGTGTGTGTGTGTGTGTGTGTGTGTGTGTGTGTGTGTGTGTGTGTGTGTGTGTGTGTGTGTTTGCTTATTGTTTATAGCGCTTATGCCATATGCCTACTACGTATGCTCACCATTTGTTTGTATTGTCACCTAAGGCCAATCGGCAGTAAAATTATGAACTCTCTCTCTCTCTCTCTCTCTCTCTCTCTCTCTCTCTCTCTTTCTCTCTCTCCTCTCTCTCTCTCTCTCTCTCTCTCTCTCTCTCTCTCTCTCTCTCCTCTCTCTCTTTGCTTTGCTATATCTATATGTTATATAATTCTTTATGATTGTTTGCCAGTGGGTTTGTTGTTTTTGGTTTGTTTGTGGGTGGGTGTTTTTTTTTGTTTTGTTTTTTTTTGTGTTTTTTTTTTATGAGGACCTGGTGTAAAGAAGCCTCTGGCTTATCCATATTTCCTCAATAAAACATTTGAGTTCGAATTCGAGTTCGAGTTCTCTCTCTTGTTATATTTGATATCCTGCTACTGAATGCATATAGGAATTGACACAGGGATTCTCTGCAAACAAAACCTGTCCTTTGTATGTCAGTAACTCCAATATTAGACTAGTGAGCTCCGTTGTCATATCTACATTCCTGCTTATAACATTGCAGTACTCCTGAAGCAAGTAAACCTAGTGCAAAACCTAAAACAGTTAGACAATACTTAAGATTAAAAAAAAAACGGTGAAGAACAACATACATCAAACGCAACTGATTTTTGGCGCAGGAAATTGCATGTACTTATTGATAAATGGGTATAGCTTATGCCCAGAGAAGCAACAAAAGAAGTCAGACTAAGAGAGCTACAGTGGATATTTTCTATAATATATATCTAACTAACCTTTCACTACAGAAAATGAGGGTCTCTGATACCATTTGTTGTGATTATTGTCCTAATACGGTTGATTTTGTTGAACACTTTTTCTTTGAGTGTTCCTCAGTGAAAGTCTTCTGGAATTGCACTGAAAACGCTCTCGCTCTAGAAACTGGGGAAAAGTTTTATCTCTCCTTAACTGGTGTTTTATTTGGTTATAGTGTGAGGGATACATAAAATATTAATCTGTGGGTTAAGAAAGTCATATTGTTTGAGAAAATATTCAGTGGTAAATTAAAAACAAAAGCAAAATTTATGCAACACTATAGAGTAGTCTTTGAAAAAGAAGCAACGTTGAGGAACCTTATATGTTGAAGATTATACTGAACAGACTGAAGCCACTAGCAGAGACCAACATTGCTGAAAAAAAAAAAACAGGTTTCAGAACAAGGCGTGGCCCTACTGAACAGATATTCAACCTCAGAATACTCTGTGATCGATACCTTCAACACCTACAAGACCTCTACTACGTATTAATTGATTTTTAAGAAGGTATTCGACAGGGTGTGGCATGCAGCTTTGTGGGCAACCATGAATTTAAACAACATCAATGCAAACCTGATCATTGTCATCAAAGAGCTGTACAACAAGGCTACAAGTGCAGTGTGCTACAACAGCAACATTAGAAAGTGGTTTCAAACAACAGTTGGGGTGAAGCAGGGCTGTCTGCTCTCACACACTCGTTTCAACATCTTCCTTGAGAGGATCATGACTGATGCACTGGAACACCATAAATGATCAGTCAACATTGGTGGCAGAACGATCACAAACCTCCGCTTCGCAGATGGCACTAACGGACTAGCAGGATCAGAGCAAGAGATTGCCAGCCTATCAGAACACCTGAACAAGGCCTCAAAAACATACGGCATAGAAATCAGTGCAGAGAAGACCAAATTGATGACCAGTAACGCCAAGGGCATCAGCAATGATATCAGGGTCAATGACCAGAAGCTGGAAACAGTTCAAAGCTTCAAGTACTTGGGAGCTGTTGTATCAGACAAGGGCTCCAAGCCAGATGTCGTATGGAGTATTGCACAGACCATAACAGCACTGTCAAAACTGAACATCATCTGGAAAGATACAAATATCTCACTCAACTGCAAGATCAGACTAATGCGCTCCTTTATCATATCCATACTCCTATATGCCTGTGAATCATGGACCCTGACTGCAGATTTGGAGAAAAGAGTACAGGCGGTAGAGATGACATGCTTCCAGAGACTCCTTGGCATCTCCTACATAGACCACATAAGCAATGAAGAGGTGCATAACAAAATCCAGCAAACCAATGGTCCCTACAAAAATCTTCTATCAATCGTTAAGGATCGTAAACTTAAATGGTACAGGGATGTAACAAGATCGAAAGGACTTGCAAAAACAATACTACAAGGCACTGTCCATGGAGTAAGAAAAACAGGCAGACCAAGGAAGAGATGGGAAGACAAAATCACCAAATGGACAGGCCTAGAAATCAGCAAAACCCTAAGAAAGGCAGAACAGAGAGAGGAATGGAGGAAACTGGTTGTCAAGTCTTCAGGGGTGCCTCCACAGTCGCCAGAGAGAGAGAGAGAGAGAGAGAGAGAGAGA
>CM060339.1:33871040-33878540 GCA_030674155.1 Stramonita haemastoma | reverse complement strand
CCTTGTGGTACTCCATAATGAATGGGCTTCAGTTTGGATGTGGATGTAGCTATTGAGACACATTGTTGCCTGTTTGTGAGATAGGAATTAAGTAGTCCTAGGGTTTCTGTAGAGATGCTATATAGATTTAGCTTTTTGAGAAGAAGTTTGTGGTCAATCGTATCAAATGCCTTTTTGAAATCTACAAATAATACTCCACAAAATGTATTGGCGTTAATGTTTGATAGCCAATTGTCTACAAGACTAGTCAGTGCTGTGTGGCATGAATGATTTTGTCTAAATCCAGACTGATTAGGGTGAAGTAGGTTGTTGATATCTATATGATGGACTAGGTGCTTATTTATATGTTTTTCCAGGGGCTTTGAGAGCATAGGTATAATAGAGATTGGCCTATAGTTTGATGGGTCAGAAGTATCACCAGACTTGTAGATGGGTATCACTTTAGCACATTTGAGGCATTAGGGAAGTAGTTTTTGTCAAGACAAAGGTTATATATATGTGTTTTGGGTGTCAGTGATAACTGGGGCTGATAGTTTTAGTATTTTGCTGTCTATTCCATCAAGACCACATTGTTCTTGATTGTTTGAGGTGAGTTAGATAGTTATAGACCTCTGAAACAGATATGAAAGGTATGTGAAGTTTAAAAGGAATATGCTTTTCTTGGCAGTAATTTTTTAATTCATTGAGGTCATTGGACTTTGAATTATCATTGCTAATTATGTTAGAGGAAACATTGATGAAGTGATTGTTAAGTTTTTCACTAGAAATGTCTTTGATTATGTTTGATTTGGAAGATGGCTGATTGTTTGTTATCTGGTTTATTGCTCGCCATATAGTCTTTGAGTTTTTTTTGAAAGAAAGTAAATCTTGGAAATATTTCTTTTTTTCTTGACGTTTTTGTGAGTTTATGGCATTCCTTAATTTTTTTGACTCCTCATAATATTTATTTTCTTTTAGAAAATCTCTAAGATAACATGCTTCCTCTAGTTCTTTTGTGAGCCAAGGCGGTTTGGGGACATGTTTGATCCTAATTGTTTTTAGTGGAGCATGCTTGTTGTAGATTTCAGTAAAAGTTTTTATCCAAAGCTCAACTGCTAAGTCTGGATCTGTAATGTTGAATGTTTCCGAGATCTTGGAGTTACATAATTCTAGGAGAAAAAGCTGTTCATCAATTTTTGCAAAAGAACGATAGGTTATAGTTTTATGGCCAGGTTTGGGAATTTTTGTTCCTTTTTTTGACCATGTGGCACAGACTGGATAGTGATCGCTGCAGTTGTAGACAGGGACACACGTTTCTATGATGTTTTTAGGGTTAGATGCGTAGATGTGATCAATAATTGTGCTTGAAGTTGATGTGACTCTTGTGGGTGAATTGACTAATTGGTGAAGATTGAGGGAATTCATAACTTGGGTCCATTGATTGTGTACTTTTGCTAGGTCAATATTGAAGTCTCCCAGTAAGATTATTTCTCTGGATTCTAATAGGACTTCGTTCATTGTGGAGTCAAACTTGTCTATCCAATTTGTTCTTTCTGATGGATTTCTGTAGCAGAACCCCATTACAATAGGGTGTGTACCTTTCACAGAGACTTCAATCCAGATAGATTCTACTTCATGACTTTCTAGATGGGGAAGACGTTTGAACGTTACTGATTCACTAATATAGATTAAGATTCCTGTTTCTTTGGGTTGTTGTGGATCTCTTCATAGGATTTTGTAACCGGGAATATATATGTCCGTATCCATTATATGCTTTGAAAGTCTTGACTCAGAAAGACCAATTATGTGAAATGGTTTGCCTTGATTTGTGATGAGCGTTGATATATCTTCGATTTTATTTACTGCATGGTTTATGTTTAGGTGGCAGATTCGTAATCCATCCTTGGAGGGCCATGAAGTATGCTTTGAATGCATCTGTCAGTTAGTTTAGTGAGGAATGTTAAGTGTGTGTAAAGTTTGGTGATGATGAAGAAAAATAAGTTGGAAAAGTAATAATAGGGGGAGTGGAGTAAGCACTTGATTGGGACAAAAAGATGAAATGTATAAGAAAGAATACAAATAAACACTGAACATACAACAAATGATAATATATATAAATGGATTTAGTAACTCAAATAAACTCTCTGAAGTCTATTCAGAAGAACACGTTGAATAAACAGAACCAGCAATCAGGGGCACAAATAGTATGATAGGGTTATGTAGAAGTAGAGAGGTTAAGAAAATGGAAAGAAAAGGAAGAGAGAGAGAGAGAGAGAGAGAGAGAGAGAGAGAGAGAGAGAGAGAGAGAGAGAGAGAGAGAGAGAGAGAGGAGAGAGAGAGGAGAGAGAGAGAGAGAGAGAGAGAGAGAGACAAGCAAAACAATACTAAATCACCTTGAACAGTCAAGGTAATACAATGTTGAAAAATATAAAAAGTAACACCTGTAACAGCAATGGAAACAATAGTCACGGCCAGAATACTGGAGTATATCCTGATGCACAATCAGTGCAGTCCTGAAGAATAGAATGTTGGTACACAATCAGCATAGATCCTGAATTTTTTTTTTTTTTTTTTTGTCATATGAAAGAAGATCTGGCACTGATCAGTCACTGTGTGCTACACATTCAGAGCACTGCAGGTGGGCACACTTTGAGCACAGAATATCTGATAAAGTATATAGATATCAGTCTGTCACCAAGTGAACAACTCAAGACCATGGGGCGTGGAGCACAGGAAACAGTCTTTGCAATCTTGTGGTATTGTTTGCACATATGTTCATGTGTACACAATCATTTTGTTCACTCACACACACACATACACACACGCATACACACGCCTTAGTGAAGGCCATTTCTAGAGTATATTCTGATGCTCATTCAGCGCACTTCTGAAGAATAAGATGTTGACACACAATCAGCACAGATCCTGAAGATTTTAGTCAAGTCTTTTCTGGAAGAAATATGATTTGGTGCTGGTCATCATTGTTTGCTCAACATTCTGAGCACTGTTTCAGGGGGGCACGTCACAAGCACAGAATGTCTGATATATATATATATATATATATATATATATATATATATATATATTATATATATATATATATATATATATATTATATAAACTAGTCAAGACCATGGGGTGTGGAGCACTGGAAACAGTCTTCATAATCCTGTCCTGCTGTTGTTTTGTAAACACATATGTTCATGTGCAGGTAGACATTTTGTTCATTCACACCCGCATTGTTCATTATTCATTGTTCATTCACACAGGCATTCACATACACACACACATATACATACACATACACATACTCGCACACACATACACACACTGTGTATATATAAAAGTATAGGTGGGCGGGTGCATGCACACGCACCCTCATTTACACACACATATATATTCTTGTTGAGTGTTGGTAGAGTTGAATGTTCACACGAGAGTTTCTAGGGTATATAATACTGTGTTGGGTTTGACATAGGGAACATTGGACAAGAAGGCTGGAGCTGGGCGAGGTCTGGAGACAGGCACTGCTGGGTAGGGTGGGGGCAGGTGGTGGGGAGAGCGTAGGGACATCACAAGTCGTGGATGTGGAGGGTCTGTCTGTTGACCCAGACATTGTCATTCTGGGGTAGGTGGGTGGGACGGTGTCCTGACATCTGGGATGGAAAAGGGCATTTTGTAGAGACCCTTTTTGCAGCCGAGATGGGGCTTGTGTCCTCTGCTCGTGGGTGGGCCATGTAGTAGGAGCTGTCAGGAGTTGCTGTCGTTTAAGTCGGGGGTCAGCGTACTCGAGGCTGTATGCTAACCTGTCTGAACCTTTGGGGCTGGGATGGAAGTGGTCGGAATATAAGTCTTTCCGTGGGGCTCCACTGGTGGTTGTAAATATGGAAGCGTGGTCTGCAAAGGGGACATTTTCTGCAGCACACACTTTAGCTAGGGAAATATTTGACACATTTACTGTTTTCTTTAGGGGGTACCGTCCCATTGGGGGGATGATGGATGATGCCAGCAGCCTGGCTTGGGGGAACACATGTTTGATATTTTTTATAAGATGTGTCCATTTGTTTTCTGTGATGGATGTATATTTGCATGTGTTTATTCCTGTGTGAAAAATGATGTGATGTACCTCTTTGTTGCTGGGAATATGTTTGAGCAAATGAATAAGGTCATCAACTGTGATACCTGAGATGCTGATGTTCTGATTCCTGCCTTTGTGAAATAGGATATCAGATTTGATCCATTGTGTCACTGAGTCACCTAAAATGAGGTTGGTTGTGTTGGAATGTACCCTTTGTTCGGCTAGTTGTTGGCGTGGTGTGAGAGTGTTGCTGGTAGTATTTTGGGGTGCTTCAGAGGTGTTGGATTGCAGTTTAGTGTCTTTTCTTTTCCTAGGAGAGACTGTTGTCCAATCATTTGTGTTTAAATCATTGTCCACAGGGATGTCTACAGGGATGTCGGAAGTTTGATTGATAGAGCCTGCTTAGTTGCTGTTTTTGTCAGTGTTGACTGTTTGGCTGTTGATGTCTACAGTAATGTTGGAGGATTGTTTGTCTGAGTCTGTTTGATTGACTTTGATAGTGTTGACTGGGGCATGTTGTGGAGTTGTAGTGTCAGATGGAGTTTGCTTCAGGTCAGTGTGGTCTTTGATAGGGTTGACTGAGGCATGCTGTGGAGTTGTAGAGTCAGGCTGAGTTGGCATAGAGTCAAAGTTGTCATGTGTACATTGTTTTTTGTTTTCGTCATCATGGTAAAGAAGAGAAAATCTGTTGGTGGTAGGGAAGGAAGATAGAAAGGAATCCTGTTCTTTATCTGACTCTAAGGCTGAGTGATTTTGTGTGTGTGCATTTGATAGTGTGTGTTTCAGTTGTGTGAGTTCTGACTTCAAGTCATGGTTTTCTTTTTGCAGTTTGTATACAATCTTGGTGAGGGACCCTAACACTTTAGTGGCTTTTTTAATTGAACAAGTTAGGGAGTGGATCTTTTGCTTCTGTTTTTGTGAAGTTTGGGTGACTCCATATTTGCATAGGTAACGAGGAATGCAACGTGACTTTTGGTGAGGATGAGTGGTTGATGGTGAGAGATGTTGCACCTGTTGCTTCTGTACTGGGAGTGGATGTGGTGTCTGTACTGAGTTTTGTGGAGTGGTTTGTGTTGTGTTCCCCACAGCTGAGTTTACCTGGCCTGGCTGCTGGACTGGTGGAGATGAGGATGATGATGGTGATGATGGTGGCAGCTGAGTATATGGACTGGGTGGTGGGCTGGTGGTGGAAGGGGTAAGTGAATCCAGTCTGGAGAGACGAGGACTTTTGGATGGGGAGGGAATGTCTTGGGGAATTAATTTGCCAGAAGGGGAAGGCTTGGGTTGGGGTAGAGGTAGCTCTGACAGGTTGCGCACAGCTTCGTCCAAGTTTGGTTGACCCTCTTTCTGTGTCAGGTTGTAGATGGCTCTAATCACCTGAACCAGTGACTGGAATTCCTTCCTGAGCCATCTTCTGCACAGGTTGCCTTGTACTAGTACAGTACCAGTGGTGTAGAAGGCAGTGACAGTGATAAAGTTTTTTGTCTGCACAGTTTACCTGCATTTTTGTTTTGAAAAGTTCGTCACTGGGTAGGGTGGTAGGAATACTAGATAGGTCACCATTGTCACTAAGTGAAATCAGTTTGTTGGATTTTGCATAGTCATTCCAATAAACACTAAAGTCTGGTTGACACCAGCCGCCATGGCGCAGTGGTTAGCGCTGTGGATTCCGGATTGGAAGGTTGCGGGTTCGAATCCCATAAGTCATAGGGATTTTTTCGGGCTCCGGCCGGCTCCTACCCAGAGTGAGTGTGCTGTGGGCTCAGTGGGGAGACTGGGACCACACAGTCGAGCTTCATCCACTTTACGGATGTGAATTTGAGAGTGTTGCTCAAATTACCTGACCAACACTGCAGGTGTCTGTATCTCTCGGGCCTGGTTGACGCCGGGATATATTATGACAGTAAGCGTAGAGAACAACCCTGTCAAGTAGTCTCAAAGCGGATGCACCTCCACAGCAGCATCATTACATCATCCTCATCATCATTGATCATCATGCAATAATAAAAATTGCCTCTGATTCGGTGGCCTCCGTTGCTCTGGTCTCATGGTGACCTCAGATTCGGTTTCCCCATACGCTTCTGTGCCTGTGGTGAATTTGTGTCAAAGCCTTTGGGGTTGGGGGTTCGTGGGGAGGCGGTCGTTGTAGGGACGTTGTGGTGGTCGCCACCTTGGGTGGGTGACTCACTCAGTCTGGCTCCGCGACTGAGCTAATATTGTCGTTAGTAGGGGGCTTAGTAGGTGGTGTCCTGCGTATGTTAGCTCAGAACAGGCACCACTGAACACCACCAAAGTGACCCAGCAGAAGTGCAGGGCCCCTCTGGCTGGTGGCCCCGCGGCGGCCTAATATTGATGAGCTCCCTGTGGACTCCCGACCCCGGGGGTGAGACACAATGAATCTGGGTATGGCTGTGGTGGGGAGATTGAAATGAGCGGCGTGGGAACAGCAGTACGGGAGCGTCACAGAAGACGAGGCAGCAAAAAAAAAAAAAAAGTCTGGTTGACTGTTTACACTACACATGTAACGCTTATAAAATATTTTTCTAGCTAAGGGAAGCAGTGGAAAACGGACAGTAAAAGTTAACTGTTTTGGGTCGATTTTGATATGTATTTGGGGGGCCCAGTCACATTGGGTATTGTTGGTGACCGCAGACATTTTTGGGGGTGGAGGGGGAGGGGACAGGGGGAGTGGAGATGGAGTGAAGAGAGATTGGTTATTGTTTTTAACCCATGGCCCTTAGTTCAAGAGTTCACATCTTTAAACACATGACACACTTCACTGCATACCGATCCTTTTACATGGGGGCAGTCTGAAGTGTACGTGGAAGAAAATAGTTTTAAAAAAAAAAAAATATATATATATATGTATATATATGTATATATATATATATATATATTATATATATATATATATATATATATATATATATATAAAGTGATGGCGATTGTATGCTGTTTTTATCCCATGGCCCCTAGACCAACAGTTCGCATCTTCAAACACATGACACACTACACTGCACACTGGTCCATCTACATGGGGGCAGTCAGAAGTGTACTGAAAGAAAATGGTTTAAGGAGGGGGGTGGGGGGGCTGGAGTAAGAGTGAAGGGATGTAGGAGAGGGAGGGGGGCTGTCAATAGTAGTCAATACAAAACTAGGCTTGGTGGGATACTAAGACAGTTGTCTCCATGGTGAGGAGTCACTGTACTTAGCACAAGACTACACACAAAATTGTTGTTATGGTCGAATAGAAGACTACAGTCTACTCACTCACACACACCTGGTGGCGATACTACGATGGTCGTCTCCATGGTGAGGAGTCACAGTAATTTGCACGCCTACGTAGGCCACACCCACATCCACTTGGTTTTATGAATAGGTGGACAGCGAGCCCTCCAGGGATGGACAGCCAGTGTTGGCGTCATGGGCTGGTCTTGAGTGGT
>CM060339.1:33863540-33866040 GCA_030674155.1 Stramonita haemastoma | reverse complement strand
TAAAATGCAGTAGACAGCCTAACTTTTCACTCTCTATTCTCATGGCGTCTAGTCATCCTGAGATTGTTCGCAGCCTCACTTAATATATTTGAATAAAGCCTTTAGACTAAGATATATCTCTGTATCTTACAGTCATATTTTTGGGGGTAACTGACGTCGTCGTTGTTGTTGTTGTTGTTGTTATAACATGTTGTTGTTACTGTAAGCAGTTCGTCAACTCCCTTCATATATGAGCCCATGGCCATTTTGTGAATATGAGTTCGAGTTCGAGTTCGAGTTCAAGTTCGAATTCGAGTTCTCTCTCTCTCTCTCTCTCTCTCTCCTCTCTCTCTCTCTCTCTCTCTCTCTCTCTCTCTCTCTCTCTCTCTCTCTCTCTCTCTCTCTCTCTCTCTCTCTCTCTCTCTCTCTCTCTCTCTCCTGCCTGTCTGAAAGGCCTACAAATGTGTGTCACCTATCATGATTGGGTTTTTAACAGAAATACAACCAAACCAGCAAGGAAAAAGAGTCGCATCTAAGGGTTACTTTCTTCTAAACAATACAGATAGATTGATAGATAGAGAGATAGAGGAAGAGATAGATAGATAGATAGATAGATAGATAGATAGATAGATAGATAGATAGATGGATAGATAGATAGATGGATAGATGGATAGATGGATAGATAGATAGATAGATAGATAGATAGATAGATAGATAGATACATACATACATACATACATACATACATACATACATACATACATACATACATACATACATACATACATACATACATACATACATGCATGCATGTATGCATACATGCATACATGCATGCATGCATACATACATACATACATACATACATACATACATACATACATACATACATACATACATACATACATACATACATACATACATACATACATACATACATAAAGAGATAGATAGTTAAAAAGAACTGGAAGGGAATTTGTGACAAATACTGCAACCATGAGACCTGAAATTGAGGCTTCGAATTCCTAGAATGTGCCAGCATTAACAACCTGAAGGTGGTGAACACACTTGGTCCACACAAACCATCTAGACGGTGGACACGGTACAGCCCAGGAGGAGATCACCACAATCAAAATAGAATACATCATGATCAAACATAGCTTCCAATCTAGTTTCAATAGAGCAAAGACCACAGAGTCTCTACAGGAGCAGACATAGAAAGTGACCATGAGCTTGTGATGAGGACTTTCAGACACTGCCCCTAGAGAATGAAGAAGCTGGGCAATGTAAGGATCAAGTTCAACCTCGAGCAACTGAAAGTCCAACCTTATAGAAAAACAAAAGCATGTCAGCAACAATATGAAGAGAAGTTGCCCTACTCCTCAGTTTTGACAGCAAGGACACCAAAGTAGATACCTTCATCAATACCTTCAACACTGTGGGGACTGTTACACCTACACACACAGACACACAGACAAGGACATACACACACAGACACAGACAGGCACGGACACAGACACAGACACAGACACTAAACAGACACAGACACACACACACACACACACACACACACACACACACACACACACACACACACACTCACACACACACACACACATACACACAAGCGCACACACACTCACACACACACACACACACACACACACACACACACACACACACACTCACACTCACACTCACACACACACACATCAAAAGAAACAGGAGGGAAGGAAGGATATTTTCCGCTTACTAAATAAAAACCCTCTTAGCATACTGGTAGCATTTACCAGACTGACAATACCCCCCTCCCCCCCCCCCCCCACGTTATTTCATTTTGATTCAAACACGTACCCACAAAAACACACACTGGCATTCATACATGGAAACACGTACATAGACATGCCTGCATACGCAGACACAGACACACACGCGCGCGCATGCATGCGCACGGGATTATTTATCAACCTCTTAATGCTTAAGACTGTAAGGGATATGCTTTAAGGTTGGAAAACAAGATTGAATAGTTGCGTTATGCGTGATTTGTTATGGAAGAGAATTTCAGCTGGAAGGAGATTGAGAAGAAAAAGATTACTTACCTTTTGTGGTTTTGTTCGAAAGGTGGAAATATGACACAAACGAGGTATAAAGATCACGAGATGGGACATGGAGGTAAAGAAAACCAGAAACGGCGAAACCACAAGGAGTTGCGTCCGGAAATCTTTTCTTCTAAAGGTAATTAATGATGATGTGTTGTAAACACACACACACACACACACACACACACACACACACACACACACACACACACACACACACACACACACATTTGCTTGTTTGTTGTTGTTTTAGTTGACAGTACGTGTCCTAACCCCCTACCTCCCTCCCCAAAACACAGTCTGATGTTTAGCTCCTTGATTGTCATTTGGACTGCAGTTTGTATAAGAAGGAAATTTTATGGTTTGATGGACTTTTTTTAAAAGAAAAGTGGAGTCACAAAAGGTAACTGTTTGAAGATAGC
>CM060339.1:33848540-33861040 GCA_030674155.1 Stramonita haemastoma | reverse complement strand
CTCCTGTGGAAATTCCATTCTGCTATTTGTGTGTGTATGTGGGTGTGTTGTTTGCTTCCCCCCCCCCCCCCATGGCGCACATTGTGTGTGTGTGTGTGTGTGTGTGTCAATCAATCAATCAATCAATCAATCAAATTTTTATTTCCAGATGGTACATTGAGTAAGCAGCAATCTGCTTTTTTTCCATCAAGCCATCTATCTAAAGAAAAGAAAAGAAAAAAATCAAAACAATAGCAAAAATCTAATCCAAAACAAAACAAAAAGCCAACAAAAAACACAGCAGAAAATCCCTAGCAAACAATAAAGCCAACAAAAGAAAGAAAAGGGAAAAAACAAACAAACAAATAAAACAACAACAACAAACATTTCACCAACATTAATTTGCTAACATGATGTGTGTGTGTGTGTGTGTGTGTGTGTGTGTGTGTGTGTGTGTGTGTGTGTGTGTGTGTTCCTTCTGAGTGTTGATTGATGCTGGCTTATGGATTGATGCATTTTCGGACTTAAAATGGTGAAAGATGAAAGATGCATATCAAAGACATTACAGTGTGCATCCCGGGAGGGACCAGAACTCTAGTTGTGAGTGTTGTGCCAGTTAAGGCTAAAAGCTTTTTTCAGGCTGTGACAGTGAACGGACTGGTGTGTGTACACACCTGTGTATGAATTACTCACCGGGTATCGCCATCTTGCCAACACAAGCCGAGACATTCTTGAAGCAACATTAAATCTTGAACAAGCAAGCAGAAACATTATGAGTGTGAGCACAGTGTGGTATTGTTCCTGATCGTTGCGGCAGATCCTTGCCAGTTCCTGGACAAAGTGTGCACGAATTTGGTAGTCGGGCATCAGGGATTTGCCCAACAGCAGAGTGACGTGGTAATTGGCACCCTTGTGAAATTTATCACCAAGTCACCCTCAGAAGTGTGTAAGAACACTCTTTTTATTTTTTTTTTTTTTTTTTTTTTTTCTCTCCTTTATATTGCCAATATTGTTGATTGTTCAATTAGACAATATCTACCGTGTATGATTGTGTCTTTTGAGTAACTATTGAAATTAGTTGTTTGTGTCTTTTGAGTAACTATTTAAATCATTCTTTCTTTCCTTACATCTCATCATTACCCCAGTGCCCTACTCCCATCCCCATTATTCACCCTTTATAAAGTTTATATCTTTTGAGTAACTATTGAAATAATTTTTTCCCCTTACATTTCATCATTCCCCCAGTGCCCTACTCCCATCCCCATTATTCACCCTATATAAAATTGATTCTTATCTTGTCTTTTGCTACACATCATTGTTAGTTCCATTGGGTTATACAGTTATATACACTGTATATGTATCCTTAATTGACTTAGAAATCAGTTTTTGTTTTTTCTTTTCTTCTTACATTCCACCCTTCCCCCAGTTGAGTGCCCACTCCCCTTTATCCCTATTTATCCCTAATTAATCTTCACCTTTTCCGGTTTTAGACACAATATCACATTTCCAACAAAAATCAACACAAACAGATGCATTCAAGGCACAACATGTGGCCCTCGAAGGAAGGCCTCCGAATTTGCCAATTAAATATAAATCACGCAGTTAATAAAATTGAAGACATATCAACACTTATTAGAAACCATGGCAAACCATTTCACATACTAGGGCTATCTGAATCAAGACTTTCAAAACAAATAGTAGACAGTGATTTATATATCCCAGGATATAAAATCATACGAAAGGATCCACAAAAGCAAAAAGAAACAGGAATCCTCATATACATTAGTGAATCTATAACCTTCAAGCGTCTCATCCATCTAGAACATTATGATGTAGAATCTGTCTGGCTTGAAATCTCCATGAAAGGTTCACCACCTATTGCAATGGGATTCTGCTATAGGAATCCAGCAGAAAGAAAAAATTGGTTAGACAATTTTGATGCAATGATGAACGTAGTCCTATTAGAATCCAGGGAAGTGATACTCCTAGGTGATTTTAATATCGATGTAACAAAAGTAAATAATGCATGGATGCAAATTACTAATTCATTCAACCTTCACCAACTAGTTAGTTTACCCACGAGAGTTACGCCAAATTCAAGCACAATAATTGACCACATCTACGTATCAAATCCTAAAAACATCATAGAAACATGTGTCCCTGTCTATAACTGCAGCGATCACTACCCTGTCTGTACTACTTGGTCAAAAAAAGGAACAAAAATTCCCAAACCTGGCCATAAAACCTTAACATATCGTACTTTTGCAAAATTCAATGAACAGCTTTCCCTTCTTGAATTAAGTAACTCTATGCTCTCAGAAACATTCAACACTACTGATCCAGACTTGGCTATCGATTTTTGGATAAAAACTTTCACTGAAATTTACAATAAACATGCTCCACTAAAAACCAGAAGGGTCAAACATGCCCCCAAACCGCCTTGGCTTACAAAAGAACTAGAGGAGGCATGCTATCTTAGAGATCTCTTAAAAAAGCATAAATGTCATGAAGAGTCAAAAAGATTACGAAACGCCATAAACTCACAGAAACGTCGAGAAAAAAAGAAATATTTCCAAGATTTACTATCTTCAAAACAAAACTCAAAAATTATTTGGAAGGCCATAAATCAAATAACAAACAAACAGTCATCTTCCAAATCAAATGTAATCAAAGATGTTACTGCTGAACAACTCAACAATCACTTCATAAACGTTTCTACTAACGTTGTTAGCAATGATGATTCAAAACCCAATAACCTAAACACACTAAAACACTACTGCCAAGAAAAGCCTATTCCTTCAAAACTCCACATACCATTTATTTCTATTTTTGAGGTCTATAGTTATCTGATTCACCTCAAACAATCCAGGACAAGAGGCCTCGATGGAATAGACAGCAGAATTCTAAAACTGTCAGCTCCAGTTATCACTGAGACTCTAACATATATATATATATAACCAATGTCTTGAAAAAAACCATTTCCCCAATGCCTTCAAAACTGTTAAAGTGATCCCCATCTACAAATCTGGTGACACTTCAGATCCTTCAAACTATAGGCCAATCTCCATTATATCCCTCCTTTCAAAACCCCTGGAAAAACATATAAATAAACACTTAATCCATCATATAGACACTAACAACCTACTACACCCTAATCAGTCAGGATTCAGACAAAATCACTTGTGCCATACTGCACTGACTAGTCTCATAGACAATTGGCTATCAAACATTAATGAAAATAAATTTTGTGGAGTATTATTTGTAGATTTCAAAAAAGCATTGATACAATTGACCACACACTTCTCATCAGAAAGCTAGACCTGTATAATCTATCATCAAATAGTCTAGAACTACTTGCTTCTTATCTTAAAAGCAGACAACAGTGTGTCTCAACAATTACATCCACATCCAATCTAAAACCCATTCATTATGGAATACCACAGGATCAATACTAGGACCAATTCTCTTTTCATTATACATAAATGACCTTCCTCTTCATATTGCATCCAAATGTGAACTATTTGCTGATGACACAACCATACATACGAGCCATAACGACATTGACTCTCTTGCAACTACATTACAACAAAGCTGTAATGATCTTGTCAAATGGACAGAACTGAACCACATGTCTATTCACCCCCAAAAAACAAAATGCATGCTGATCACCACCAGACAAAAGCGACAAAATCTACCTCATAAACAGTTTCCAATCCACATAAGAAAGGAAGCAATCGAACAAACCTCTCATCACAAAGTTCTAGGAATAACAATCGATGAAAACCTCAGCTGGTTCTACCACATATCTCATCTATGCAAATACTTGTCCCAAAGAGTATACCAGTTAACTAAAATTAAACACTTTCTTGACTACCATTCAAAAAAAATATTTTTTCAAGCTTTTATACAATCTTCAATAGAATATGCTTCAACCCTCTGGGATTCTGCCAGTGCAAACACTATGAAACCGTTATTAAGCCTATATAAACGCGCTCTCAAACTTATCCTTCTGAAGAAAACAACCTTACTTGAAGTGGATTACACTCAGTTAGGTATTCTCCCCCTACAACAAAGACTAAAATATAACAAAGGCATACTGATGTTTAAGATAATGGCAGGTGATGTCCCCACATCCTTAAAAGATAAGTTCCCAATGAATCGTTCCAGAAATACTGAAAAGCCAAGTGTCCCAATCTCAAGAATAGACTTGTTCAAGTCTAGTTTACTATACTCAAGCCCTGTGCTGTGGAACTCCCTTCCCGATTCAACTAAACAGCACCAATCATTGACAACCTTCAAAGTTCGCCTTCAATTGCACTTGATGCATCAAAAATGCTGAACCAGACTCATCCTGTTGGATATATATATATATATATATATATATATATATATATATATATATATTATATATATAATATATATATATATATATCACCATCTCTCTCTCTCTCTCTCTCTCTCTCTCTCCTCTCTCTCTCTCTCTCTCTCTCTCTCTCTCTCTCTCTCTCTCTCTCCTCTCTCTCTCTCTCTCTCTCTCTCTCTCTCTCTCTCTTGATGAAGGCTGTATTCATATCTTATGTTTTCAACTTTATTCTGAAAGTTAACTATTATAGAGTTTGATAAATGTTATCTTAATATCTCAATGTTTTAAGTTTAGTTTGTAAGTGTCTTTTAAATATACTGTGTAGTTATTCATTTTTGTGAATGCATTGGCTATTTCACAGAGATTGATCATTACAATATAATATAAACTATGAGTATTTTATCTACAATGTGTAGATTTCATTTTTATAGCTATGTTGAATTTGATTTGTGTGTCACTAGTTAGTGATCTCCCCCCCCCCCCCCTCTCTCTCTCTCTCTCTCTCTCTCCTCTCTCTCTCTCTCTCTCTCCTCTCTCTCTCTCTCTCTCTCTCTCTCTCTCTCTCTCTCTCTCTCTCTCTCTCTCTCTCTCTCTTTTTTGAAACATCTAGGATGTTTTACGTAACTTTTTTTTTTTCTTCTTTCTTTTTATCTTATTAATTTTTATTTTAGTTTAGTTTTAGTTTTTACTGATAGTATCTCCCCCCCCCCCCCCTCCAATAAGGATATTAGTTAAATTCCCCCCCCCCCTTTTTTTATCCAAATGTATGATTGATATTACATGTATAACTTTTGACAGATGGTGGTGGATTGATATTTTCAGTTGTTTATTTCATCTTGTTCTCTTGTTTGCTCCTTACCTATCAACACTTTTCTTTTCTTCCATAGTCAAAATCTTTTTATTGTGACTTCTGATTTTGTCTTTTGAACGAGTGCATTTTTATTACCTTACCATATATAGTGTCCTTATTCTTGTGTGTTGTTTGGTACTGCGTAAAGTTTCATTGTTTAGTAACTTTTCAAATTGTTGTATCCCTGAAAAGGGCGGGGACTGGATGTAAAAAAGCACACGAGTGCTTATCTATTATCCTCGAATAAAATACTTTGCCTTGCCTTGCCTTGCCTTGCCTTGCCTTGCCTTGCCTTGCCTTCTCTCTCTCTCTCTCTCTTCTCTCTCTCTCTCTCTCTCTCTCTCTCTCTCTCTCTCTCTCTCTCTCTCTCTCTCTCCTCTCTCTCTCTCTCTCTCTCTCTCTCCTCTCTCTCTCTCTCTCTCTCTCTCTCCTCGAAGATGATGGTGCTGGTGATGTAGATGTGAAAGATAATGATTTGGGATGATGATGTAGGTAAAAGAACTGATGAAGGAGGGGGTGATATAAGCTGTCGAAAATGGTGACGATTGATGATGATATAGAAAGTGAAAAAAACGACAAAGTAATGGTGGTGGTGGTTATGTGATGTTTTACATGGTGACGGGATTGGCCATGTAGTTTTGATGACAATGTTGATGTTGTACATGATGATAGCAAAGATGATGCAGATAATACAAGATGGCATGACGAAGGTGCAGATATTGATTATGATGACAATGATGTTGGTGATGAATGTGTAGATGTTGAAGATAATGACGACGATATGGATGTTGAAGATGATGATGCAGAGGTAAAGGATTATGACGGTGACAATGATGCAGATATTGAGGGGACTGATGATGATGATGTAGTTGAAGAAAATGGCGATGGTTATATAGATGATGAAGAGAAGAGCGCGTTTTTTGAGGATAATGATGATGATGTGGATGTTGAGGAAGATGATGGCAATGATGCTGGAAATTCCGAAGGTGATGTTGATATAGTCTAGATGCCGAAGGTGCTGATGGTTATGGTGATGTGAATATTAATGATGATTATGGTAATGGTGATGTGATCACTAATGATGATAATGATGATGTGGATACTAAAGATGATGATGGTAACGATAGTGTATATATTAAAAGCGATCGTGGTGACGGTGACTATGATGAAGTTAAAAATGACGATCGAAAGAACGATGTAAAAGATGAGGAGGATGATCGTGACTATGATAATTATATCGGTTGAAGAGTATGATCAAAGTGCGTATGACGAAGAGAATTATATTGGTGATGATGATGACGTGGATGATAAAATTACTTATGGTGATGTTGATATACTTGCTGCAGCTGCAGATAGAGATAATGAAGATGCTGATGGCAGTGATTATGTAGATGATAAAAATGATAATGGGGTTGATGATAACTAGAGGGCATTGAGTGTGATTTTATGTATTTGCAGAAATGGAAATGTAGAATGAATGGAAATGTTTTCCGCTATGATGTTTACCTTCCCCCTGCCTCAAACATGTTTTGTATAGTGGCCTAAGACCGATGTACAATAAAACGTTTCAGTATTCAGTGTTCTCTCTTTGTTTTTTGGTTTTGATTTGCCTTGGACTGAGATATACTTAAAAGTGAGAGAGTGTTCTTTTCTTTGGTATTGATTAGCTTTATACTGAGTTATACTTATCCGCGAGAAAGGGTTTTTCATTGGCTTTGATTTACTTGTCAGTATATTATTTTTTCCAAAGATTTATACTTAAATGTGAAAAAGATATCTTTGCTTTGGTTTTGATTTGCTTTGTACTGAATGCACTTTAATTGTACCAGAGAAAGGCCAGCAATGAGACAGTTGAAATAATCAAACCATGACAGTGCAAGCAAAACTGCTGTTTCATTTGTTTTGTAGATTCCAGCATCCTGTAATTATTCTCTTTATCTGTAGTACCTCTAAAGTTAATTCTGGGTTCTGATGTCTCTTGGAAACAACACCTCTGTGATGTCTAAGAGTGAAGTTGCATACACGTAAGAACATTGAGCAAAAGGCAGAGGGTATTTTGAAACAATGCACTTCTTTGTAGATGACCACACAGTGGACTCACTTTTTCTCAAGCCTGGACACAGAGAATGGTGACTTTTTACCTCCTCACAGTTGGCAGGCATGTCAACTTGTGCTTGCTTGTAATAAAAGAGATAAAGGATACCCAGGATGGATGTTCAAATAAAATGTTCCTGTCATTGCTTTACAGAAAAGGAAGGTATTATGGTTAGGTGAAATTCCAGCATAAAGATGGAATAATGAATTTCAGTCTCACTTCAAGAAAAGAGACCCTAAACTGTCCACACATGCAATCCTAAGCATTTTAATTGCTCGAATTAGTTTTCTCATGCTCCAGTAATAAACATGAAATCCTAAGTAAAGCTGCCACACACAGCATTTGGAGTCTGCTCTGAGGAATTTGCTTTAACCCTCTAGCGCTGAAGCCTACAAATTAATAAGATAAACCGAATTAGAGCACCCTGGTGCCCACCTAAGTGGACACTGACCCTTCCCTCCCAGACAGCTAGCTATCTCTAGACAGGCAAGAAGTCCAGCTGTGCCAGGGAACCAGTCTTCAGCATGGCATTGTTTTTTCTGTACACTTCGTTTTTTAAGGTGACTACAAGGAGGAAGGAACCACTTTACAATCCCCTGAGTTTGAGCCTCTGATATACACACATGTGAGTACCCATTTACTTTAAGTTGGCTCAATAAAATCACTAGTGTATATAGAATAACAGCATTGATTATTCCATATGATGCACAATGATGTTGATAAATACAGGGCATTAAATTTGGTTTATCATATTTGATATGAATGGCTTTTCTGGAATCTTCAGGAAAAGATAGATCGTCCAAAATTTATCACATTAAAAAACAGTCTTAGTGGTTGCAAAAGCTCTTTTCAAAGAAGTATATAAGCTGCATTTGATGATTGTTTTTAAGGAATATTTTGAAATCAAACTTTATTTATGTTTCAACATTTTTTTTTCTTATGCTTTGGAAAATATTATTGTTATGCACTGTGGTTGTAGTGTGTGTGTATATATGTGTGTGTGCGTGCGTGTGTGTTCGTGTGTGTGTGTATGCGTACATGCGTGCGTGGGTACGTGCGCGCGCGCGCAGGCGTGTGTGTGTGAATAAATGTTTGTTATTAATTCTGGATATATGTAATATATGAAAAAAGTAACTTAATGCTGCATGTTATTGTCTTTTTCAGCATGGCAACACAAGTTCCTGTCACCAAAGTTTTCCGGTTGGTGACTGGTGATGACAGTGATTTTAATCTCTCTGAGAGCAGTGAAGATGCATTGATGCCAGCAGATGATGATCCTGAAGAAGGAGAGGATGAGGAATTGCTCATCAAAGGCCAGACTAGAGTGGTGAAGAAGGAAAAGCGGTTGTCGGGGGCACACGCGGCAAGGGCAAGAGACACCATCAACAAGTAAAAGTATGAGTGACATGGAGGATGACACCTCTGGCAAGTCCACAATAAGCAACACTAGCAGAAGATGACATTCCTCTAGCCCAGCTTCTAGCCAGAGACAGTGTGGGTGATATAGCAGAGGATAAGATTCTGCTGGCTGAGCTCCTTGGTCAGCATCTTGTTAATGTCACTCCAGAATAAGGGAAGAACTTGCTTCAACGTTGACCATGACTCCCAGCTGAAGGACTGTGCCATTTGACCCCCCAGTGTCAAGAAAACACTTGACAAGAAGTGAACGCTATAGAGTAGACATTTGTGTATAGTCATCGTAATGAATGCACAATAAACTGCTGTTTCAGGAAAAAAGAAATATCATATGTGATATAATCAGTCTATGTATCCTGAAAAGCCGCCCTTATCAAATAGTTTTTTTTCTAATTTCACCATTTTTTTCATTATTATTAAAACTGACAACAAGAGTGTGCTAGTTTAGTGTATTCAACATTAATTTTTCACATGAAATAATTGTCATTAGCCTAGAAGTACATTTAGGCGATACAGGGTGAATATTACACGTCTGCACGATACAGGATGGAGTACGAGAAGTTTGTCAGAAATATGATGTATGATGACCTTTTAAGTGGCAAGCTGATTGAAAGATGTCTGCCCCCCAAAAATATGAAAACTATCAAATGAATATGAATACAAGAAAGACCTTTCCATTGATTTCATTTCTTCTGCTGGAGTCATAAACTGAACATTGGTGAAAGAAACAGAAGCCTACAGCATTGGCCAATGAGAAATATACATGAACTGCCAACAACCTGTACCCAGAGACACGCACTGCATTTAAGTCAATCATTCTGACAGGCTGTGTCATTTATGCTTTAGCCTGCACCGTTACAACAGCCTCTGTCCCAACGCCACTTGATCCACGGCTACACCTGTCTGATAAACACCAGCAAGTTCATGTAAACGGCACAAAATGTGCCATTAACATCAAACCCCTGCGACATGTGTTATCTTATCCTTAATTTGGGATGGGCTTGCATGGTGTAAGGGTACGTGAAAAATTGATAAAAAATAATGTAATATCAGCCGCCATGGCGCAATGGTTAGCGCCTTGGATTCCGGACTGGAAGGTTGCGGGTTCGAGTCCCATAAGTCATGGGGATTTTTCGGACTCCGGCCGGCTCCTACTCAGAGTGAGTGTGCTGTGGGCTCAATGGGGAGACTGGGACCACACAGTCGAGCTTCATCCACTTTACGGATGCGAATTTGAGAGTGTTGCTCAAATTACCTGACCAACACTGCAGGTGTCTGTATCTCTTGGGCCCGGTTGACGCAGGATATATCATGATAGTAGGCGTAGAGTACAACCCTGTCGAGTAGTCTCAAAGCGGATGCACTTCCACAGCAGCATCATTACATCATCCTCATCCTCATTGATCATCATGCAATAATGAAAATTGCCTCTGATTCGGTAATCCCCGTTGCTCTGGTCTCATGGTGACCTCAGATTCGGTTTCCCCATACGCTTCTGTGCCGATGGTGAATTTGTCAAAGCTTTTGGGGTTGGAGGTTCGCGGGAGGCGGTCGTTGGAGAGACTTTGTGGTGGTCGCGACCTCGGGTGGGTGGCTCACTTAGTCTGGCTCCGCGACTGAACTAATACTGTCGTTAGTAGGGGGCTTAGTAGGTGGTGTCCTGCGTATGTTAGCTCAGAACACGCACCACTGAACACCACCAAAGTGACCCAGGAGAAGTGCAGGGCCCCTCTGGCTGGTGGCCCCGCGGCGGCCTATAATTGATGGGCTCCCTGTGGACTCCCGACCCCGGGGATGAGACACAACGAATCAGGGTATGGCAGTGGCGGGGATATTGAAATGAGCGGCGTGGGAGCAACAGGACGGGGACGTCACAGAAGACGAGGCAGCAAAGCAAAACGAAACAAACAAAAAAGTAATGCAATGCTTGTTCACACACTTTTTTATGTTCTTTAATCAACAGATAGAGCAGGCGTTTTCTTGTTCCTGCTTTTGCTGTCAGTGACGATGACGTTTGTGGCATGTGACGGCATGGGGGAGGTAGTAAAAGTGCGCAAAGGAGAGGCTGTTTTGCAGTGTCCTCTCACCGCTGACATCCGCCAAACAAAGCACAGCATGATCATAAAGTATTTCAACTTTACCAAGGACGATCGTACTGCAGGTAAGTTAAAGTGCAATAAACAGAAATGTATTAAACAAATAAATAAATGACAACAAAACTAATGGTGATGATGTCTGATAAACTGCTCCGGATGATGATAGTGCTGATGCTGATGCTAATAATGTCTACTAAATTACTGAATTAAAGTTACTACTACTTACATAGAAATATTTTTTGTGTACTCATAGTTTGAATTGAACAAACATGAAACAGAATGAAGGGATTTACAAGAAATGCATTATATTCTTGTTGTTATTCTTGTTGTTGATGACGAAGTTGATGTTGTTCTTGTTCTTGTAGTTCATGTTGTTCTTCTTGTTCTTTTTCTTTCCGTTCTTCTTTTTTCTAATTTGCATTCTTCTTCTTGTTCTTCTTGTTCTTGTTCTTCTTCTTGTTCTTCTTGTTCTTCTTGTTCTTCTTGTTCTTGTTCTTGTTCTTGTTCTTGTTCTTCTTCTTCTTCTTCTTCTTCTTCTTCTTCTTCTTCTTCTTCCTCTTCTTCATAGCATTCTTCTTCTTTGCGCTATTCTTCCTCGACTTTACGTACTTTTTCTTTGCGTTCTTCTTTGTGTTTTTGTTCTTGTTCATTTTGTCTTCGTTTTCTTCTTCTTCTTCTTCTTCTTCTTCTTCTTCTTCTTCTTCTTCTTCTTCTTCTTCTTCTTCTTCTTTTCCTTCTTCTTCTTTTCCTTCTTCTTTTCTTTCTTCTTTTCCTTCTTCTTCTTCTTCTTCTTCTTCTTCTTCTTCTTCTTCTTCTTCTTTTTTTCCTTCTTCTTCTTTTTCTTTGCATCATCCTTCTTTGCATTCTTCTTCTTTGCATTCTTCTTCTTTGCATTCTTTTTCTTTGCATTCTTCTTCTTCTTCTTCTTCTTCTTCTTCTTCTTCTTCTTCTTCTTCTTTTCCTTCTTCTTCTTTTTCTTTGCATCATTCTTCTTTGCATTCTTCCTTTTTGCATTCTTCTTCTTTGCATTCTTCTTCTTTGCATTCTTCTTCTTTGCATTCTTCTTCTTCTTCTTCTCTTCTTCTTCTTCTTCTTCTTCTTCTTCTTCTTCTTCTTCTTCTTCTTCTTCTTCTTCTTCCTATTCTTCTTCTTTTTCTTTTTCTTTTTTTCTTCTTCTTCTTAATCTTCTTCTTCTTCTTCTTAATCTTCTTCTTCTTCTTCTTCTTCTTCTTCTTCTTCTTCTTCTTCTTCTTCTTCTTCTTCTTCTTCTTCTTTTCCTTCTTCTTCTTTTTCTTTGCATCATTCTTCTTTGCATTCTTCTTCTTTGCATTCTTCTTCTTTGCATTCTTCTTCTTCTTCTTCTTCTTCTTCTTCTTCTTCTTCTTCTTCTTCTTTTTTTTTTCTTCTTCTTCTTAATCTTCTTCTTCTTCTTTTTTTTCTTCTTCTTCTTAATCTTCTTCTTCTTCTTTGCATTCTTCTTCTTTGCATTCTTCTTCTTCTTCTTCTTCTTCTTCTTCTTCTTCTTCTTCTTCTTCTTCTTCTTCTTCTTCTTCTTCTTCTTCTTCTTCTCTTCTTCTTTGCATTCTTCTTCCAATTATTTCTTTTTGTATCCTTCTTCGTTGCATTCATCTTCTTTGCATTTTTTCTTCTTTGTATTTTTCTACTTCTTTTCAATCTTCTACTTTGTCTTCTTCTTTCTTA
>CM060339.1:33838540-33843540 GCA_030674155.1 Stramonita haemastoma | reverse complement strand
TTGAAGAACTTGTAGGAGGCTTTCTTCTAAGTTTATTATACCATCTTTAATCGCCATTGTGTCATACAACGGACCATTTTCTGGTACAACGTAACATGCCACCATCAGTACATCCTTGTCACAGTTAAACACAGATTTCTTAACCTTAACAGCTACAGTATTTTCACAAACAATATTAACTACTGAGATATAAGCTGACAAGGATTTCCGAATTAGCAAAAGAACACCACCTGAATTCCTGCCTAAACGAGACAACCTTTTAGCAGGAGCAGCAACTTTAACAAAATCATGAAAAATTCCACTATAATCAAATGAATCATCAATGAATGTTTCTGTCAAACAAACAACGTCAAAAGTAGAAACATAATCAATGAAAGCGGTATTATTTAATTTACTGTACAAATTTTCAACATTGTAAATAAGAAATTTCAAAGTCCCAAGATGGTCCAGCCTGTCCTATGGTGCGTTACGTGTTGACCGTCTGGGTCGCGTATTGTTGGCTGGGCACTTGTTGACAGGAGGGGAAGAACGAGGGGACCAGGAGTGGCGCAAACCCGTACCGGACTGACTGCCACGTGCAGAATTCCGTCTTACGCCCCGTTGACCACGTGCAGTTGGTGCCGTGACACTCTGACTGACCTCATTCAAGGGAAGGGAGGAATCCCCCTCCCCTCTTCTGCTTTCCTCGTTCGGGCCACGTGCTTTACCTGCTCTGTGGCTGTGGCTGCCTAGCTTGGAACCAAGAGGGGAATCACCTCTTCCCCCTCCATCCTGCTGACCACGTGCGCTGCTGTTGTGATTGCTGTCACTGAAGCGATGTGGGGAATCCCTGCTGTGGTGTCCACGTACCTCTGGCTGTTCTGGAGTCCTAGCTTTCCCAGCTTTTGCAGAGGCACTGGTATCCATAGATGTCCTTGCAGTAGCTGCAGCTTCAGCGTAGGTTTGTGGGCCAGGTTGTCTGGGCTCCACCACAAGCCTGCCTTTCTTAAAGTAGGCAACCTTGCCCTCCTTTCTCGCCTCTGACACTAAGCTTGCTTGCTTCCTGGTCAAGTCATTAGCAACTCTGACACCGCTCTCTTTAAGCCTCCCCCTGAAGTCACGATTGGTGATGACAGCCATTTTGTCCTTCCATCGCTGGAATTTGACAATCAGAGGCTGTGGTTGTCCATCTCTACTTACACCTACTCTATGTGCTCTGGATATATCATCAGGAGTCCAGTGTCTTGGTCCTGCTCTGTTGAGGGTATCAGCTACCAGTCTGGCACAGGTGTCATAGCTCTCAAACTTCTGTGTCTGAGGGACACCAAACATTTTTAGATTGTCTCTTCTGGAGAAACTTTCTAGTTTTTCGTAAGTGTCTTCTAGTGTTTCCACTTTACTTTTCATTTTTTCAAAAGAGGAGGATAGATTATGGATATCGGTCTTGTTTTCTGAGAAGCCACTGAAGAGAGTTTCGACGTCTTCTTGGGTTTCAATCAATGATGAGGTAAGAAGCTGGGTTTCTTTTTCTAAGTTTTCACACCTCTGACCTATTTTATCACATTTGGCTTTCACCTGCCCTATGTCGTTTCTGATGTTTGCCATGTCGTTCGCCATGGTGGACATGTTCTTTTCTATTGACTGCATCCTCCCTCCCAGAGACCTCAGCACCTCCAGGATCTGGGCACTGACATCTGCTGTGACTCCAGGGACAGCAGAGTCAGCTGGAGCCTGAGAGGGGGGACACAAGGTAGGGCTACACCCATCATCCATATCTGTGCTGCTTGTTGAATGGGTATTGTTGTTTGTCTTTGCTTCCTTCCTAAGTTGACTGCTGTCTGTTGGGCCGGGGTTCAATTCCACATCTCCACAGCAGAGCAGGAAAGCAGCAACAAACACAATGATGGCAACGTCCACTCTGTTTCTTACAGTCACAAGTCTTGTATGCATTTTAAGTACAAATAAGACTCGCTTGGCCATAAAGTTCAGGTAAACTCCAAGGAAAAGGCCACACCTGACACGAAAACACACACTGCTCAGCGGCATGGTTACTGACAGTCACACAACACTTATGGCACCGTAATCAGCACACTGACAGTCAGCACACTGTGAATGTAGCTACTATCAAGAAGTTTGATTGCACTCTTAATTAAGGTAAAATGCAAAAATATCGGACAGCTTTAAAAGATGCATTTTGCTGTTACAATGAGATCGTTTCACCCCCCATTTAGGCAGAGGGGGGGGGGGGGGGGGGGGGGGTAGTTTCTAGTAGTTGAAGGCAGTCCAAGAGCTTTAGCTCTTTTAATGACGTAGAAATAATGTGACGTTATAATTAAGAAACCAAAACTGTCGTCATAACTTTATAGATTACTAAACACTGACTTAGGTGGAATCACTACGCATACGTGAACCTTTAGTACAGATCAGAAAAAAACAAAAAAAAATTAAGCAGCTGGAAGAACACCACAAAAAGATTATCAGCGAAGTATGGAGTGATACAAATAAAAATAAAACTTTTTTGGAAGAAAGGCTCTGGTAGCCAAGGCCACTGGAAAAGAGCAGTTCCTCAGTTCACACAACGTAGACCATAAAAGTAGAAAACTTCAGTACTTTACCAACAAGACAGAAACACGAAAACGAAGCTTGAGTCAAAAACACTGTCACTGTTATAAAATTCAGCTGATCACAAACTTTTAACAACTATAAAACTAAAATTTAACACAGAGCTTGTAAAGCTGTTGCAGCACTTATTAAAGGCCGATCACTCCCCCCGAGAGAGAGAGAGAGAAGAGAGAGAGAGAGAGAGAGAGAGAGAGAGAGAGAGAGAGAGAGAGAGAGAGAGAGAGAGAGAGAGAGAGAGAGAGATAGATAGATAGATAGATAGATAGATAGATAGATAGATAGATAGATAGATACGATATATAGATACGATAGATATAGATATAGATATATAGATAAATAGATAGATAATAGATAATAGATATAGATAGATAGATAGATAGATAGATAGATAGATAGATAGATAGATAGATATAGATATAGATATATGATATATATATATATATATATATATATATATATATATATATATATATATATATATATATGTGTGGCGCTCCACCACTAAATGAGTCGCTTAGCACATTACCTAATTTTGCGCTAGGAGCCTTTAAAGGCAGGTGGGGGTCAAGTTGTCAATTTTGAGATTTTGATTGATTATTAAACTAGATCTGTTTATTTACCTTATAATGAAATATCAAGGCATAATTTGTATTCCTTTTGCTTTTAAATGTGTTTTGAAAATACCAAAGCACTCATTCTGACAACCTGTTACTAAAATAAACTTGCCCGTTTCTCATTTTGTCCCATCCTGCAGTCTATCATTTCAATTTGTAATAATGTTGCACAGAATTGTCCGATTTTCAATCTGTTTTTTGTATTTGATAGCCACTTTATTGCACATTAATAACATGTCAATAACTTAAAATTGACCTCAGGTGCACTCAGTCTCATTATGTGGTGGAGCGTCACATATGAGTGTGTGTGTGTGTGTGTGTGTGTGTGTGTGTGTGTGTGTGTGTGTGTGTGTGTGTGTGTGTATGTGTGTGTGTGTGTGTGTGTGTGTACTCATAGATCTGCTCTGTATTGTTCCTTGAAATTCACATTATATATTTTGCTTTTCATATATTTTCCTTTTTCGTGTAGCGGAGGTTCTAGGTTGTGACTGGCTGGAAGAAGAACAGATTTGGAAATGCTCAACAAACCGTTTTAGAGTGGAGCTAATCAAGATTGAGAACGACCATGTTCTTGCCAGACTGCCTGTCGACAGAGTGCTGCTGATTGGACACTATCGTTGTCAACTGGTACCCCCTGATTATGATGAACCTTTTACTGACTGTAATGTTTACCTTCCAGGTAAGATAAAACTCTCCCAAGCGAGATGCCTGTAGACTGTTACTATAAATAGCACCCCTACCATCTGATATTATGTGCTAACAATTCCTTCTTTTTTATAACTTAGTTAATTTCTACCTTTTCCCTTTTTTAATTTTCACTTCCTTCTTGACTTTTTCTGCTTTCTTGATCCATTCTACTGCCTTTCATTTTTAGGACAAACTGTCCCTTCTTTAAAGGAGATAACTCTACTTTCCCAGCCCATGTGCACTGTGCACATGTGTATGCTTCTGTAACCAATTAATGGTTGATACGTAGGGAAGGGTAAGTAGATATATGGTTACCTTTAACAGATTAACTGTAGGGAAAAGTATAAACGATACACGTTTTGTTTCATGCCTAAGTTGAATGCGCTGGGCCTGACTTGACAGGTTTTTAACGGTGGTGCAAAGAACTTTTGCTCATATAACAGACAAAAGTAGCTGCCCCTGAATGTTGAAAAAAGAACATCCGAGGCTTGTTTGGTGTTTAGTATGTGCATACAGCCTATGGCTAGATGAACAAAAGCAATGCTATTCAATTAGAGAGAAAATGATTTTATCGTCAAACAATACATCTGTTTTAAAACGAAACTTAGAAGAGAAACACTTAATTGTTTACATATGTAATAATTTCATTGTGACACAATTCTTTGCCATAGTCACTGCCTTGTTAAAAAAAAAGGAACAGCAGACCTGCTTTCAAATATTCCTGACACTACATGCAATGTATGGAATAAGTAAAGCAGAGAGAAATGGTAATGACAAAGTACATTCAAAAGGCATTGCAAAAGGGAAAAAGGCACTGTAAAAAAAGTGCCAACTTTGGAGCACTAAAAATCTGTGTGTATGAAGGCTAAACCGAAAACCATAATTATTTTTTTTAAGTTAATGCATACTGGAATTTCATTTATATGGAAAACACATTACAAGCAGGCTTTTTATTTTTATAAAACACGAAAAATGTTGACTCAGCCCAAATAACTTGCGGCTTTCATTCGCATTTTTAGGCATACCAGATGCTTGCAGTCTTTTGCAGTAATGTATGTGAGGAAGCAAGAAAGCAGTTCATTGATAGCTGAATGAAAA
>CM060339.1:33823540-33831040 GCA_030674155.1 Stramonita haemastoma | reverse complement strand
GCATGCGTATGTTTGTGCCTGCATGTGTGTATGCATGTGTCCGTCTGCGCGTGTGTGTCTGCGTGTGTGTGTGTGTGTGTGTGTGTGTGTGTGTGTGTGTGTGTGTGTGTGTGTGTGTGTGTGTGTGTGTGTGTGTGTGTGTGTATACATACATGTTTGTGAGTGTGCGTGCGTTCGCGTGTGCATGCTTGCGCGCGCGCGTGCGTGCGTGCGTGTCTGTGTGCGTGCGTGCGCATGTGCGTGCATGCGTGAGTGCGTGCGTGCGTGCGTGCGCGCGTGTGTGTGTATGTATGTGTGTGTGTGTGATCAAAGCTGAAGTTAATGTGACAGATCCCAGCATTCGTGTGTGTGTGTGTGTGTGTGTGTGTGTGTGTGTGTGTGTGCGTGCGTGCGTGCGTGCGTGCGTGCGTGCGTGCGTGCGTGCGTGCGTGCGTGCGTGCGTGCGTGCGTGCGTGCGTGTGTGTGTGTGTGCAGAATTTCCGATGGATATTCATACAACTGGCGGTCCTTCCACTGATGTTGATCGCGAATCTGCATCACACGAGATTCGCGGTAATCTTTGAAATCTTAAGATTTACTTTGTGGGATTACGACAATACCAGTTTACCTTTGATATTTTTTTTATGGTTTTAGATTTAAAAGAGTGAACATGTGAAAAAAAAGTATTTTGAAAAAGGAGAGGAGATGGTAAAAAGAAATCGCCATTGTAGTCGTCACACTTGAACAGGGACACTATCCCCATGATGACAGCTACTAACATTGACTAAAAACGACTTGTCTTTTAACTCCTTCAGGAGTGGTTGAGGCACTGCATCAGGCAGTGGGTTATGGTCAGTCTGAACCAACCTAGCAGCATCAGTGTCACAGGCAGTGGGGTAGTGAGGATTATGCTGTGTACGTTAGCGGCATCTATAACACCGGCCTGAACTGGTTTACTCTTTTTTAAGTGGATAGGAGTTAATTCAACGTGCATACAATATCTTCTGGACCCAGATCTGTGGTCTGACCTTACGGAGTTTCACGGGAATGGTCTCAGGATCAATGTCAAGTCCCGGAAAATGATGCTTTCAACCCAAAGAAAAAGTCAATAAAAGGTAGCGTAGATATAAAAAAAAATGTTTTAAGATACATAAACAAACAAACAAACGATTTCTTCAAAAACAATGTAGATTGATAATCATACATTTTGTAAATAAAGCCAGAGGGAAAAAAGTGAAAAATTTCCCCTAAGAGGATGCCCACGGACTGTCTGCATAAAATTTTGTGCAAGAAATTCTCTCTTTTGTATCCGTCTGTTATTTCTGCGCTGTTCTTTTTCTTCCTGTCACCTCGTACCTATCTATATCTGCCTTCTTGGTCCATTCTCATGCCTTTTTTTCCACAAAGACTTAAAATATGACAATTCTCTCACTTGCCGAGGTCTGATTCGCCGGACGTAACTTGTCAGACATTTAATGGCAGTACAATACATTATGGGTCTTATGACAAACAACAATAGTTTCTATCTGAGTATTGAATAATTAGTTAATCGTTATTTTTGTCGTACGGGAAAAGAAAGTATTCAACACATTTTGTATACTGCCCTATTGTAAACGCATTTTGGTAAAAATTCCAAAACAACATTAATGAAAAATGTAGCTCAGTGAATCTACTGCTCAACGAGAGAATCGTTCTTTTTGGGTTTAGTAGTAATTTGAAATCTGACAAGATCTTTGACATAGTGCTACTGTTTGCCAAATTTCACATATATAGATGTAGATGCCAAAAGTATTTGCCTTCGTTTGAAAAATCTGCGCGACAAATGAAATATAGATCTCTATGAGGTTACAAAAAGTGTTGCATATATGGAAATGCCATTTTTAAGTTTCACTGCACAATGGTGTAGGCCTACATATCTACCTCTGTTAGATTAGCGCAAACTCTATCAGGCTATTGCTAGATGACTCAGTCTGAAAGGTAAAATCCTTTCGCTTAGTTGAGCAGTTTAATTGCTGTGTAGTGTCTCGTTATGTTGTTGTTTTGTTTAAAGTTATGTTCGTTTTCTTGTTTTTTGTGAAAAAATGTTCTATGTGTGTGGAATTTATGTATATGTATGCACATGTATGCCTGTATATGTCTATATGTATGCTATGTATGTCTGTATGCACGCATTTGCATGTATATGTATATGTATATATGTATATATGACCAGTTGAGTTCATACGTCAGCTTTACTGTATGCTAGTATGTTGTGTATAAGTTTGTAATCTTTTGTTTGTTTATTTTTTATAAGCTGTGATATGAATCATTTGTCGGTTGATGTGTACATTATATTGGTCTATGTACATTATTTGAAAATTCAAACAAAAGAAGAACAAAAAAACGACTAAGAAGACAAGAATGGTAAAAACAGGAAAGTAAAGAAATCAAAAGAAACATTGCAAGTGTATAGTGTCTACATGGACCTATAATTTGTGTGCACTTTTAAAGTTTTAGGTAGAAAAGTAGGAACTTACACATATACTCAATCACTACACATTGCACATTGTGATTTTTGGTGAAGTGGTTTCGGCTGACACCCGACAAAGAAGAACATGGTTTTTTCCACTACAGTGAAGAACAGGGTGTGAACAGGAAAAGAGTAGTCTTTTCGTCAATAGTAGCATCAGAAGGTCACTTCTTGGATGCTGTCCAAGATCTACCAGACTCATTACAATCTACATACAAGTATCTCTTTTCACTGCAATCATTTTCCATGTCTGTGTACATACTGACTAAGATGGGGACGACACTGAAAGATGGGGCTGTAAAGATAGAAAAGAGACAGACAGACATAGATATATGAACAGCAGAAGGAGCACATTATGTCTAACCAGGTATCCATCGTGTATGCTGTCTCAACGGACGTGTGAACTCACTGTCTCTGTCTCTCTCGTCTCTGTCTCTGTCTGTCTGTCTGTCTGTCTGTCTGTCTGTCTGTCTGTCTGTCTGTCTCTCTCTCTCTCTCTCCCCTCTCTCTCTCTCTCTCTCTCCTCTCTCTCTCTCTCTCTCTCTCTCTCTCTCTCTCTCTCTCTCTCTCTCTCTCTCTCTCTCTCTCTCTCTCTCTTGAACATCCAAGACCAGGAAATTATTTATGTGACCCAACATTTAGTTTTATAATGATTTAACCTGGTTTGGGGAGATAAAAGTTTTTTTTTACGTCTGCTTGAACAGATACTGATTGATGTGTTTATTCGGGAATGGTACTGAACAGATATGGAGACAGTTTTAATAGATACAGGACTTTCAAAACAAATCTACTGGGAAAAAACATGCATTCTTTTGTGAGATGCATACTGCTGTAGAGCTGTCAGTTTACAAAAGAAATGCTATGCTTTGCCACTGCCTCAACAACGCATTTTGGTACGGGAAACAGATAGAAGATAATAATTATGTTTTCTGTAAACGTAATAACAATTATCATCTGTACTCGTATGTGTTTCATACCATCGGCAACAAAGAGAACATGTTATATTATGTGTTTTTGTACAGATGGAATTCCAGTATGGTACATGTTTCTTGCCTTGTCTGGCATCATGCTCCTCCTGCTTGTGTTGGTGGGTGTCATGGTGGTTCTCTACATACGGTACACAAGGGGAAGGAGGTAAGATAGTAATGAGTCTGGCACTGTTTATTCGTTTGTACTTCTTCATTTACATAGAACCCATATTAGCAGATCATTGTCGTGTTGAGTGAAGATAATCTTTTGGCATGTTGATGGAGAGCACTGATCTGGTGCAGAGTTTGTCGTGGGAACTGAAGTACGGACAATAATGTGCATATGAAAGGGTGATTCATGCACTGTTCAAGTCATGTGTGTATCCTTTCTTATACTAAGTTCCTCATAATGGACTTGCCTGCATATATCAGGATAAAAAGTAAGAAGTGATATTTTAAGTCTAAAGGTAATGTATGCACCGTTCGACTGCTAAGTTTCTGAAAACACGATGCAGCTTTGAACTGTTTTGATTTGGAAACTACAGCAGAAGAAATAAATAGGAAACAAATAGGCAAATTGGATAGGGTCTTTAGTCATCATAAATATCATGGCTGTATTGTAATACTGCCTTGTTTCAAGCAGGACCAGGACTGTCCACGTGAGAGGAAAACATTTACAAATCTCAATTGTGATTCATAAGCTCCAGCATTAGAGTATGCCAATGGTCAGGCTGAACAAGGGTACAAATAACTTCATACTGGGGGAAGGAAGGTCGCAGGATGGTTAAGACATTCGCTTGCCAACAAGTAAACCGTGAGGTCCTGGGATCGATTCCCAGGCTCGCCTTTTCATCCCAGTTTGACGAAAAAAAATCGAACTGAATGTCAAAGTCATCCGGATGAGACTATAAATCGAGGCCCCGAGTGCGAACGCACGCGGAACATCTTGCACCCACGTTAGAACCCCGTTCCGCCTTTCGAAAGAGCAGGCTATTGTGTGCTATTGTGTGCCGGTAGGAGCAGATGACAAAATTATGAATTTAAAGCCTTGCATGACATTGATGAAAAGGTTGACTTATTTTTATGTCTGTGTAATTCTGTGTAATTCTGTGTATGAACGTATTCTATTAATGCAAATTTTATATGTTGCAGTTGATTTTGTTTTCGAAATCCTCCATGCCCCAAGAGGGGTTAAAGGCGAATTAAATATTATTTTTACTACGTAAAGACCTTTAAGCCTGCATATAGTAGCTGATACAACAGAAAAGATCCTAGTGGTAAGCAAATGGGCATATAAACCGTATATCCGAAACAATATCATGCAAGTATGTTACACGGGAAGTGTATTGACACGATTCATAAAAGACAACGTAAGGAAAAGAGAACATCCACACCAATCCCACACAGTTCAGTCATTGTGTTTATAGTCCCTCCGACCACAGAAGCCACATGAGGGTTGTCACCTAGTAATAGCTGAGATCTCGGATTTAAACGGTGCAACTATTTACAGGTTAAACAATACCAATGCCAATCTTTGGTCGTTTGTCAAGTTAATAACCAAATTCACAAAGATGGTCACTTGTAGTGGAAGAACCATACAAGCAACTATAACATGAAGGAAAACTAATACCTGAGTGTAAAAATATGCGCAAAACATTTTGCACACATGTTAAACCCTTTTCCGCTATCAGCAAGAGTAGGCCATCGTGAGCCGTTGGGAACAGATGACAAGATGTACAAACTGCATACACACGGGGACTCGATGTAAAAAAATTACAGGAGTGCTTATTACATTATTAAACATGGTGGCTTTTTTTATTTTTACGAAATCTACAGTAAACTGCCTATGTTTAATAGTCTAGACATCTGAACAATTCAGGAGCACAGGTTGCACGGTTGTTTGCTTATTGCAAATAATACACCATGGGTATTCCTCACGTTTGCACAAAGAAACGTGAGTAATGCAAGAGTGGCCAAAGATATGTACAGATATAGATTAGTCAAAGGTGAAAATAAATACCAGATACATGTTTAAACAGGAACGTCAGTACAAACAAAATAACCCTGACAAAACATGGAAAAGAATGCTCTCAAGTAACGATGACTTGACTGAATAGTTGCAATATAAATTCACATCATCAAAGACACTGATAGTATTTTTTCCTTACAAAAAATGTGCATATTGTACAAAAATACGGGCAGCAGATTGAAATTATACCCAACTATAAAGTAAGTGTATAAGACCTTGGTAAGAAGGGGACGGGATAACCTAGTGGTCAGAACGATGCGCTTTCAATTTGACAACCGGGTTCGATTCCTGTTCAACGGGGTTTTTCCTCTGGAGTTAAAACCAGTGCTGACTCCACTTCCCCCAAAAGTCCTTCAGATGAGACTGTAAACCGAGGCCCTGTCTGCGAACGCACACAGAACATTTTGTACACACGTTAAGCCCTGTTCCGCTTTTCGTAAGAGTAGGCCATCCTGTGCCGGTGGGAACAGATAACAAGATTTACAAACTGCATACACACGGGGATTGGATGCAAAGAAGCACAGTTGTGCTGATTCCATTATCCTCGATATAAAACAATAAATCAATCAATCAATCAATCAATCAATCAATCAATCAATCAATCAATGATAAAGCCAAGAGTATTTTAGCATATAATGTTATCCATCAAATGAACATACTTTTAAATACTTTGTGAAAAGTGATAACGGCAAGACGTGTCCAAATGTGGTAAGACAGCATGTAGGCACTGACAGCATCCCTGTCAAATTCACATAACAGAAAGTAGGTATGCCTTTTTTGTTGTAAACTTCCTGCACTACAAAGTACAAGAGACGCACTGGAGAAAACAGTAAAGACTATGACATGCATTCTAATGCATATTCAGCAGCTTGGAAGTCGTCTGTGCGTTGTATAGGAACAAAACATTTTAAAGAGAATCACTTCTCTAGAAAATCTGAGACCTTAACTGCCAAAGAAATAAGAGCAACAGTTCAAAACATGGCCATGACAGATGAAAGGATAATTGTCGATAACTTATAAGGGACGGGGTAGCTCAGTGGTCAGAACACTCGTTTTCCCCAAGCTAAGGTTAAGCAGCATCAAGCGTGGTCACCAATTGGATGGGTGACCGTTTGCGCGCCTTGGCTACAGTACAATTCCCTCAGTTCCCCCAGCTGTAAATGCGTACCTGCCTTCTTTGGGGTCGGGGAAGATAAAGCAGCGAGGGAGAAGAGATGGGAACCACCCTCAAAATGCTGGCCCCTAGAGAAGCTGAGGTCACTGATGCCTCGCTCCCTTTCGACCACAAAGGTTATTGGACACTTTTACCTTCTTTTTGCCTTTACCTAAGAAGGTATTTTAGGTATCTTTTGTTAAAGACAAATATTTACACTACAGTAAACAGAAATCTGCATTAAGGGAAGGTTTTGGTAACACTTATGTGGGACTTTTAATCATGACTCAGAAATAAACTCAGCTCACATAGTCTTGAAAAAGCCCGAGCTTATTTGTAGCATATAGGCCTACGCTCTTAGCTAGGTTGTCTGTATGGATAATGCATTATATTATGTTCTTTACTCTTTTTTTTGTCCAAGATGAAGCAACAATCAAAGCAGTGGAAGCGATTTGATTCACCACTTCCAGAAAAGCAAGAGTTGTCCTATACCCTAATGAATTGACTATCCACCATTTTCTCTAAATGTGGCCCCTGATTATTCTTGCATCAAAATGTGTAGTAAAAGAATGTATATTGTGATGACTGTGCTCCTAAATATAATAATAATAATAATAATAATAATAATAATAATAATAATAATAATAATAATAATAATAATAATAATAATAATAATAATAATGATAATAATAAAAATATATTTAAAAAAAAAATAATAATAATAATATAGAAAATAAAATAAAAATGGAGGCGTATATAAGCTCGAATTCCAAAAAAACATGGGCTCACCGCGCTGTACAATCAAATCAATCTAAATAAGTTACATATGCACATGAAAAATGTGACTAGCACAAAAAAAAGG